>JBBPDB010000036.1:1800909-1816814 GCA_037974465.1 Brachypetersius altus | reverse complement strand
TACACACACACACACACACACACACACACACGTATCACCCAGCATTAGACCTGAACAAAAGTATCGTTACTATAAAGTCTCTCAAGCTGAAATAAAGGTGGTAAGGAATAATGTTTGACTTTTCAAATTACCAAACTGAACTGAAAACATGTTTGTATCCAAACAGTGATCTAGCATAATTCGGTGCCCTTTCATTTTACAGTGACTGCTGGCTGAATGAGGTTGTTTTGAAGCTCCGCTGTTGTATTTCCCCCTGGGTTAAATATAGAGGAAGAACTTGATATGAGACATGCTGCCCACACACTACATGTGAGAGAGCCACACTACCAGCCTGCTCCTGTTTTATATCCAGCCTAGCAATGCAGGTTTCAACCACATAAACAGCATGTGACCTCTTATCAAATGGATTACTAGAAAACGCCTAGTGGAATGGTTTCTAGTTCTCTACAAGTTTTTCGCTCTGTGACAAACAGAGAGACAAACAGTAATGCATGGCATGGCCAGTGGGGGCCAAATGGACTTCTGGTTTCTCACACACATACTGGTTACATGGACATCAGTGGACACGACATTGTAGGTTTCATGACTTTTTTCTGGTTTACAGGTCCATTTGGAACTGAATACTAAATAAGGCCCATTCATCTGTTCCGAAACAACAGCAGTTAACTGCCAATGTTTACATGTTAACATCCACCTCCTTTTCTCGTTCTTTTGACTATTGTGGGTTGATTGACAGATAATGGATGTTCCTTGTTTTGTAAATCTTGTACATTCAACTCCAGACCAACCTTCAAACGGATATAATTCTATATTTTTAACATAATAGGCTTGAGATTACATTTATAGGTCAGCAGCGGTTTTACTTCCACAATGACACACGTTTGCTTTCTTGACCTTCCAAAGCCTGGTTCAGTTTTTAGGCCCACGCTACTGTTAATCAGGAATCACACGGACGAATAGCACGACGAGAAGAGGACATCATTCACTCTGGCACCTTGCCAGGCCACAGGGATCCTTCGCTTACTACCATGGTACATTTCAACATCTACCACTATAAATAGTTCTACATGCCTCATTAAAGAGTCGATATCACTGTCCTATTAAATAAAATAAAATAAAACCTTGGTGCATTCTGTAAATATTGTTAGTTTCAAAATGTACTGTTCACTCTCTGATCCATGTATTGAAACTCAGCTGCAAAAACTGCTAGATTTTCTTATGAGGTCACAAAAACTCCTTCATATATATTCTCTTATGGCCTATAACTATTGGTCCCAGGCTATTCACAATAATGTTAGTGTTTTAGTTCACTCTACTTTTGGAATAACCCATTAAACACTAGTCAATTGGAATGGAGGCTATTTATATAAATCAGTCTTAAAGGTAACAAAAGTAACAAAAACAGCCTAAAGAAAAAGTTGGAACATGAAAAACAAAAGCCTTTTTACATAACAAAGAACAAGAAAAGAAAAAATTAATGATCAAATCCAAACAATGCTCAGGCATGATGGGGGAAAAAGGAATAAAGAAAGAGACTTTTTTGAAAGACCATTAGTTTATTTTTTTTCCACAGGATACCATGGAACCTAAAATTATATACAAAATCTGGAATGTAGAATAAATGCATACCACTCATCTTATTTGTAGCTGCTTCCAGAGAAACCTTTCAAATAGCTTTACATTAAAAGGGTTGCTGTGATGAAATTTATTGCTGGTTTTTTGTTATAAACTAAGGTCATTAATGCCATGGTTAACTCAAAACTGTTTAAAAAGTATGTACATTTTGATTAGTTATCTCAAAAAGTCAAAGAAAGGTTTGCTAAATAAATAGACAAACGTGGGATAATCCAAAGAGACCAGTTGTTTTTTGATATGCGATAATCAGCTTTTAACTCCTGATCTCATCACCCCCCCACCTTTTTTTTTTTTTTTTTTTTAAAAGGTGCAATGATCAAAGGGTCTCATTTCGACTGATTGATGAGAAAATAGGAAAACAGTGCTCACTAAATACAACTATACATTGTGTCAACAAAATCATTCATTTGTTCCAAAGTTGGGTAAAACAGACTCTAATACGGAACCCACTCTGTTAAAAACATTTGCGAGTCAAAGTCTGAAACTAACATTATAAAGCTATGTTGAGAAACCGTTACTCGGTTTAAACTGCCTAATTGACATCAGATCTTTTGTTTTGTGCCAGTGCCGTTTTCAATAGTGTGCAAAGAAAGACAGTAGAATGATTCTAAATTAAAATATCAACATTAAATCAATCTTCTTTTCATTTTAGTACATGTAATCTCAGACAAAGCATCAGTGCGGCCTTTCTACGAATATAAAATTTCAATACACTGATGGGCTTGTGTCGTAGGTGAATCTGATCACTTAAAATTCATATTGATCTTTAGAACAATGATTACAACGCAAAAAAAAGAAAGAAAGAAAATCTAGGGAGTGATTTCATGCAAGTAATTCACACAGTACAACAATCAACAGTTGGTCATTCTTTTTTTGTGTGTGTACATACAGACCTGTGTACAAAAAGCCTTTTAACAGGATAGTTTTGTCAAATGGTACATACAGTACTACTGACTGTCTTTGCAGCCCATCTAATCATTCTGCCACTGATGAAGGTTTAGCATTTGAATCCACTCACATGGGAGACAGTTAATAATGTCAACTCGGCAGGGAATTCTGTGGAACCGATGCAATCGCTGGGGTGTGTGTGTGTGTGTGTGTGTGTGGGTGGGAGGTTTCAGTGAGCAGTGAGTACAGGGCATTTAGCCTTACCATGTGCACACTTTTATACATCTCTGTAAAATATTCAAAACGCCATTTCCTATGTTTTCTTTTCTAAAAGGTTTACGATATAAAATGCTCTACCAAGGAGTACTAAAAGGGTTTCCTCTTCTAACCCCCATCCCGCCCAAAAAAACAAAAACAAAAACAAAAACAATGCAATCTGACAGCTCCTGGAAAAATAAAGGATAAAACTTCTGCTATTGCTCTCGCAGCCCCTGTGAGCCCCTCGCGGCCACTGAAAATGCTGTGTGGATCAGTGAGTATTGCTCTGGGCCAAAAAGCTGTGACCTTTCCCCCTGTTTTGGACAACTCAGGGTGTGTTGGCACTTGACAAGTCCTTCTCCCTGCCTGTGTAGAAAGCTGAATGGAGGAAAGCTCTGCATTATGCTCAGCAGAACTTGGGAAGGCAAATCGTTTCAAGTCCGGGTGAGAAAGCCTTTCCAAAAGTCAGTTTTGAGGGAGGTTCTGAGGAAGCCCTTTTTGGGCCAGTTTATCTACAAAATATCTTGAGTACTGATCAGGGATCAGATTCCTCCTGCTTTACAGCACTCGGGAGTTCAGGAGCTCTCTGGAACAAAGACAATTTGTGAATAGTGGCAAAAGGAGAAAGCAGGGTAAACCAGGCCCAGAATGGGGCAAAAATCAGGCCCTGTCTGTCCCAGCAATACCCAACCACCCAGCTCCAGTTTCATCACAAGCTTTGGTTAACCTAGCGGTCACACTGCCTTGTGTGTCCATGCAAGGCCAGTCGTCGCCCTGCAGCCTCTTCCCAAAACCGTCGTGGAACTTCCTCGCCATAGTCCAGTCCATGTCAAACATACAGAGGGCTCTCCAGCATGTCCCAACAGACACAGCGCCTTGGTTAATGTCTCAGGTGGAGGAGGTTTCACTACAGGGTCAAGCAGTTGGGTCACTTTCGCTGTGGGGAATGAGGTGTGTGTATGTGTGTTTGGGGGGAGGGGGGTGGGGTTGTTTCCAAATTAAGCTAAGGGTACATACAGGAGAGACCGAGGCTAAAGGAAGGTTCAGTTGAAGATGGGAGGACTAAAATGGCAAGCAGCGTCTGCCAAGACCCCAGGGGCTGTGCCTGAGACACTGAATCCACCACCCAGGCTAAAACGCACACCAGTTCTACATTCAAAAATCCGCACCAAGCACGTAGCATTGATCTCCAGTTGAAAAAAATAATCCCACACAGGTCAGTGGAGTGGTTTTTTAAAAGCTCTTAAATATGAAAAAAAGTGAACCATGATTTAAAAATAAAAATAAAAGGCATTCTTATGTCAGCAGACAGGGAGCCCTGCCCCCTAGTGGTGAGCTACAGTTAATGTTCAACTATGGTGAAGTCCGGTGGAAAAAAAGGACAAAAAAAAAGTTTGTACAAAAAACACAGTTTTCTTGTCCATGTTGGCCTAAAACCAACAGGCTGTCCCACAGTGAAGGCTCTGTTTGTTGTGGTTGCTTTAAACCCACATTCTCCCAGACATTGTCTTATGTCCACTTGCCACAAGTGGTTTTGCCCTGTTTTCACCAAATGTTCTAAGGTCCTTCTATGAAAAGCAGTTCAAATCAACTGTACACCAATCCGGCTCCTCCGTGTACAAAAATAATGGAGTGAACATTCAGACAATCGTGTGTTCCACGGAATCTCTACGGTGCCATGTCTCTGATGATGATCAGGTCCACGGTGTTGGGGAAGGTCTTCAGCAGGGACACGGCGTTCCCATGATCGATGTTAACAAAGCTGTACCCATTTGCCTGTAATGAGGATAGAGTTAGTAGAGCATTTATATTGATTTGAGGGGGTCCTCAAGTTACAACAGTCTCGACATACGTTGTTTTGAGTTTACAGAGCTCACTTCTACTCCCACTCCCACTGTAAATGTTGTACTTTTAGTTGCACGCAGTGGAAGAGTACATAGTGACGGGGCGTATGAGTGAGGGGTTTTTCCTTTTTCTGAGGCTTATCTGTGTTTTTATGAATTTACAACTGTGTTAGGAGCAGTAAGCGACTTAGGCTAGGGTGCGTTTCAACTTACACTAAAATTCAGGTTACATTTCTGTCGGAGGAACAGATCTGTGGCGTAACTCTAGGACCTCCTGTAGATTAAATTAGTCAAAAGTCTAAAGGAAGTACCTGGACAATCTTGTCTCCAGGCTGCAGAAGCTTCGAAGCAGGTCCCTCCGGTTGAACTCTCGTCACAAAAATGCCCTAACGAAACAGAATAACTCATTAATCACTACAGAATTGGGAAATTAATGGTGAATAAATAACTAGATTACACTTATACATCTCCAACGGGGGCTTAAAGTACGGAAGTAATCAAACATTACAATTAAGTCAATTTGCCAACAACCAACCCAAAACATGTATTGATTTTTTTTTTTTAGCTGATATGCTCTTTGCTGATAAAAGTCCCCTGATATTCACCAGTTTCATGTCTGATCCACTGACCACACAACACTTGGTAGCTTACAAGAACACACCGTAGCCAAATCAAAGCCAAAGTAAGTCAGACCAGATGGATACATGTAAACAGTCAGATAAGACAGCATGGCTCCATAATACACATTTATGAATAAAATAGATTTTAGCTATGGATTCTAAACTAAGATAGTGAGCAATTTAGTACAATGGGTAACTTCACATTTGGAAGCTGTGTGAATATTACATCAGCAGTCAAGAGGAGAACAAACAGAACACTCTAAAGTAACTGTGTGCTTAAGAAGTGCAATTGATCAGCAGCGGTTCACTATAAATATACAGACACTATAAAAATGCAGAAAACGGAGACCGTATTCAAAAACAAATGGAACGTTGTTGCATGTAGCTGCATGTGCATCATAAAAGAGTAATGTGTACAGTGCAAAAGTGGAAAGCTGAGTCAGTTAACAATTTAGGTGTGTGTGTACTACCTAAGATAGATCACAGGAGTTTTTAAACACTCAGCTGGCTGAGAAAACTCCAGCAAACAGTGTTCTGTGGTCAGTAACTGCCCACTTGATTAAGGACTAGAGAATGACTAACATCATTTTGTGAGCCAACAGACAGACCTTCTGCTTGCAATGTTATGTTAAAGTGAACAAACGAGGCAAGAACAAACAAACTCAATATTTAAAAACACTGGGATTCACCACTCAAATGACTTCACAGTGGTGGTCCAGTGGGGGTCTTGATTATGAATGGGGTAATAAATGAAGCAAAGAAATAAACAGACAGACATTATAATAATAATAATAATAATAATAATAATAAATCTCATCAAGTGCAATAGACTTGTCAATATTCCTTACATAGTAATGATCAGTAACGATATCTATAGTATTTATATCCAGCTCTCTTACGGACCCTGGCATTTTGTGTATACAGTATAGTGTTTTAGTACAGAGTAGATTTTAGTATTCCTGAAGATTTGTTTGACTTTTATTTCAGACTTTGTTGTTTTTGTGTCTGTGGAGTCGTACCATGAGGAATTTCCTGCGGGATCAGTCAAGTTTTCAAATTTTCTAATAAAATAGACACTGATTGTAGACACAAGGTGGGTGTAACTCATCAGTGAGTGCTGATATTGTCTGGCTTTCATTCAGTTTCATTTAAAAATAAAAGTGAGACACACTTACATTATCATCAGGACGGAAGGGGTTTCCCCTTCCACCCACTCCTCCCGATATGCTGAACCCCAGCTCAGGATTCTTCTCAATCTTCACACGCATCTGAACACACACACACACATGAACACACACACACACAGTTTTACACATATAACCTTGCAGTTTTACAGATGTGCCCCGTCTCAAAATATCCGTCACTGCGGTGAATTGGATTTCATGCACTTCATTTTTCTGTCTTTGAGTGTTTTGTTTGTGGTGCAGAAGCTCCCTGGTTCCTACCTCCTGTGGCAAAGAGTCATGAGGGTGGCGTGGGGGTCCTGGAGGGCCTGGAGGCTGCTGGGACACTTTGAGCATCAGGTAGTCGATGAGCTGCTCTCGGGACGGGTGGCGCACCATCTGGGCCTGTCCACAGGTCATCTGGGGTCGGACTGGAGGAGGACACATCTGACCATTCATCAAAGGCACCTGAAGAAACCACAAAGACACACAGCGGTCATCAAGAGCTGCTCAGTAGGTTCAGAGATAGAGCTTGAAAGATCTGTCTAAATGTGATGGATGGGTTTGGACTTCATCACTCATGACTGTCTTCCTTGGATTCAAATTTCCTCAGAGCCTTAATTTATCTGCCTCTCCTCCCCATCTTACACTTTCTCCGTTATTACCCTGAATAATATTTCCTGCAGCAGTCATGTTGTCGAGAACAAATCTCTATGTTTTGAAAGTTAGCAAGATGAACCATTTCCAAATTAAAGCTAATAACTAATTTGACTAAACAATCGTTCATTATATTAAATCAGGAGCTGCTGATGGAACCAGTGTTGTTCCAAATGCATTCCACTAACATTCATAACCTTTTTCATTTTTAAATAAGACATTCTTGATAGTCTTGTGGAATTTATGATCATTCGCATTTAATCTAATGTTCTTACATTAGAATAAATGGAAACATGGTAAAAAATGTTTTTAAATTAACTTATATATAGCTTGTATATCAGAAAACAGATTAGGCTAACCATTAAAATATATTTATTATTTATCAATGATCTGATAGCCATCATTGGCACTTCAAAGTAACCTAATAGAAACATAGTGTTTTATTGGATCCCTTTTTAATGTTGGTCTGCTCTTCCCACCAACCCAACATTCTCGAACCAAGTCGAATGTTAGCTTGATGTACAAATACCTGTTTTCTCCCCTCAGGCTGAGCCGCCCCCAATTACAGCGCTTATTTTGCAGTTTGTCAGTTCTTTGTCAGAACATGCTAAAGTCAACCACCAACTGCAGACTGTGTGTGGATGTTTGTGTGTGTTAGAATTTTACTGGGTGTGGCATCACTGGCCTTTAGATATTGATTAAAGTAACAGATGTTTGGAAGTGTGTAGGTGTGATGAAACTTTCAGGCTGTGTTGACTGACAATATAAACACAAATACGAAAACTGTTTGCTTTGAAACCAAACAAAGGCGAAAGAATTGAATGATAAATGCCATCACTTAAGAATGACTGAAACAGAGCACAACCCCCACCCACCCCCCCACGCTGAACTCTTTGACCTTGGCAGAGACCCACAGAGGCCAAGTGAGGCTATTTTCAGAAAAAGCGTTATAGATTTACAGGCTGTGGGCTGAAGCGGGGCCTGCTGCTGTTTAATCCTCTGAGTCATCCTCTCTCCACAGTCGCAGTGTTAGGCGACGCCTCTGGCTGCCCAGGGGACTCCATTATAACTCACTTAAATCTATTACAGCCTGCCTTTTCTTTTGCTGGCCATCTCCCATAACAAGGACAGACCCCAGAGAAAGGTAGAGCTCTTGACAACCCGCTTGAGCGTTCCTTCAGTCCGACTGAGCAGAAATCCCTTTTCGTTCCTTAAACAGCTAATCAATAATGCTTGTTTTGCTTCTCAACAAGCTTAGATATACTTCAGCTTGTTGTTTTCTCCTCCAAGCAGGCGCCTGTTGACCATCATTGACTGTAAATGTTTCTCTCTCTCCTATCATCTACTGAGCCAGTATTACACACACTTCTTTATAATCTTGTTTAAAAGACACGTTCAATTAGTGTGTGGTAATAAAGGAAACGGACAGGACAGCAGTACTCCTACACACTGATTCTACATGAAAGTGGCCCCTGGCATCTAATCTGCTTAACCTTCAAAGAGCTACAGTTACAATACATTACATTGTATTAAATATACATTAAATTTCATTGCCACTAGTTCCAGGTACCAGTTTACCGCATTCTGAATGGTTTCAAATTTGTTTCAATGATTGCACTGACACCTTAAATCATTAATAAGCAGTTCGCCTAATTCATAACACTTATTGTGGAGATATGAGATTTCGTTCTGACAGATAATACACATGTAAAGTGTAGCATGATTATATAACCATCCAGGTTTGAAGAGATCTATAGTACATGTGTAGTTTCCTCCCCTTTATAATAGTACAGGTGTTCCCTACTCTGTCACATCTGATACACAGCAGGCAGATAAATATGAATAAGCTGTACAGGTAGTGTGAATTCACACTGTCTGTGATCCAATCTTTTTTCTTCACACAAAAAGGAAAGGATGTTTGTTTTGCAGGATGTTTGTTTTGCGCCACTTTCCTATATGGTACTGAGGCCAGTGTGGCCTCTGCCTGGACATTTAGATTAGAATTCATGAAACTTACATTAATCCGACTTATTGTTCATCATAATTATACATAGACTCCCTACAACACCCTCATCATAAACATCAGTTACTAAGGTTATACCTCACGTCTTTCCTTTTGAGACATGCCGTTGTCTAACGAGATTCACCAAACTCAATTTTTTTGCCCTGGAATGTGATTAATCTCTACCCATGGACTGATGCTAGATACAGACCCCTTTAAAAAAAAGATACTGTGAATGATTAAATTAAAAAAAACCCAACAAAAACAATAACCGGGAAAGGAACAAAGACTGATGTACCCATCTAGACACACTGAGAGGTGATGCAGTAACACTGTCTGACACCAGGGGGCATGAGGCACTGTGGCAAACATTGTGTGATGAAACAGACTAGAGCCATCCAACATGAATTCCTTTCTTCATTACATTTCCAAGGAAAAAAAAAAGGTCGCGTTAAACCCACTACATTGTGTTAAATTTCAGACTAGGACAGACGAGGGTGTGTGTGGTGATG
This sequence comes from Brachypetersius altus, assembly GCA_037974465.1. Lineage (NCBI taxonomy): Eukaryota > Metazoa > Chordata > Actinopteri > Characiformes > Alestidae > Brachypetersius > Brachypetersius altus. Next base: position 1,807,235 of record JBBPDB010000036.1, on the reverse strand, counting down.
CTTCCACAAAATAAACTATTAGATAATTCCTCAAAAATGGTTAACTCTGGCTTGCATTAAAATAGGAGTATAAAATGAACAAAAATGCGTTAACAAATGATAAAATATTCAGAATCTTCTCTTAGTTTTGGTTTCAAATTGGCAGAGAAGCATGTTAGTCCTGCCAGCAGGAGAGCAGCACTGCAGCTTTGCTTACAGAAGTGCAGCCCCTGAGGAGTCTCAGGATGCTCTCAGAAGAAAAAACGCCTCAGCACTAATATCTCTCTTTCTCTCTTCTAAATGCCACCCCTTAATTAGGGCTCATTAATCCCTGCCTGAGCAGAGATTCTCTCAGTCAATATGTCCATCCGTCTCTCTGTCAGTGCTGAGAGAGCTGTGTGTGATACGTTTAGTGTGCAAAACAATATCAATATGTGCAGGGTTGACTGCACCCTGATCAAATGACATGTTTTGTTTGTACACATTCACTACAGTTAACACGCTTCTATTTTTTAATGCACAATTAATTGAAAAATTTAAACTTAGTAAACAAATACTGTGACCTAAATTTTGCAGAGAAATATAGAAAACATGGAAACTTACTTTTAACAGAGCATTTAATGTCACTAGGGGTGTTCAAACATTTGATTATGTCTTGGTTATATGTTAGAGGGACCTATAGTCTTATAGTGACCTGTTGTGATTCATCAGAGAATCACACAACCTCTCCTGCAGCTGAATCAGGTCTGCAGTGCTGAAATCTCTCATGACTGGGATTTAGAACCACTGTATTGACACACACTGCATCAACTTTACCATGCATCCTTCTTTCCATGCAGAAACCAGTAGAGAAGACTTTTAAATGAAACACCGGCTGCTCAGCGTTCTCTAATAAATGACATTTAAAAGGTTTTCAGACTTTATGATAGCACGTATATTTGAGCTCGGCTGGTTTTCATGTTCACTTTGTCTGGGAGCTGAATTAGAGTACTGTGTCTTAGGCACCTGCGAAAATAATCTAAAACATTTAGATGCGCACCAAATGATTTTCCACATTGCACTAAACAAAACTAATAAGAACACATCAAAGGAACATTATACAGTAAATAGAGATATGATTCAATTCAACCTGAACCTGTGTTCTCTTTACCAGATCACAAAAGATCACTTTTTTTTTGTTTTACTAACAAAAAAGTTTCGACTGCTTTTTTGTTTGTTTGCATTTATTCCAATGTTAACTTTGCTAGCAGAAAAGCAAAGATGCCCACGACTTTTACACAGTACTTTAGTTCGCTGAGGTGACCACTGCCTGCTTCGACTTTAAAAGCAACACAGTTGGTTAAATTTATAACCAGATAGGTTACACTTACTTTTCTGTGTGTGTCAATGGTGTAGCCCTGCTGTCCATAAGGACTGAAGACGTCATCCTGCAGACAGACAATAACAGTGTATAAGATTACAATTCCTAGCATCCACCCTTTCTTGTAATGCTTGCAAACTTGTCTTGATTGTAAATCAAGGCTGTCACCCAAATGCATCTAAGCAGCGCGTTGCTTAATTGTTTTGTGAATAATTAAATAATTATGCAACTTGAAAAGCATTGCATCAGACTGACAAGATTTAACGGATGCTCAAAGCCTTTAAATCATAACTGTCAGTGTTGGTTAAGCAGAAAGAAGAAGGCAGAAAAAAAGAGTCATTCAACAACACTGGAGTGGCAGATATAAAGGCATTTGTATCAGACCTACCACCAGTATGTAGAAAAAGTGAGACTAAATGGGTAATTATACTTAGTGCTCATTAAAACTGGCTTAAAGGCTGAATTTAAAGCTAATCAAAGAAACACTACACTTGCTGACTATGGTTCACTCAAATGCTGTGCATGATCTTAACATTACAGTGAGATGGTGAAAGGGAGAGGAGGAAGAGAGGGGGGCGGTGCTGAAGGGCTGGCGGCTGGAATGATTGGGGTTAAGAATAAGGGGGCAGTCTGCGTGGGCAGATCATTAAAGATGATGCTCAGGAAAAGTCATCTTTGCGAAAATCAGGAATTTCACAACATATTGTGGACGTCGAGGGAGCAGTGTGTTCAAAAAGTGACGCTCTCTGTTGGGTGTGGTATGAGTACAATACTCATATTGTTCCCCATGATACCTGTGACTGTTTAGAAGCACTGATCATAACTGGTATAATAAGTCAGTATGGACTGAAATCTAGACACAATTTGCCTTCTACATCACAAATGTAGTGGTTTGTGAGCACTGAGAATGAAATCATAGGATTGTGTTGTTTTTTCCTTCTTTTTTTCACGTAAACAATCAAATTCAGGAGGCTGTACTACTAGAGAAACTGTACCTGATATATATGTTTATACATACAGAAACACACACACCTTGGCTAGTATTTAGCAAGAAATCATTCTACAGTTTGAAAGTACTGATTAGGCAAAGCATGCATGCAAAAGTCACAGAGAGCGGCATTTTGAGAGCATGCAGGACAGGCTGGGATTCTGAGACTGGATCTCAGAAAGGCTCAGAGGTGAGGTGGGCTGGGAGAGTGGGGGTGAGGGTGGGGTGGACTGATTGGCCTCACTGGTGCTGTACTCACGCTGGGCCCATGGGCTCCAAACTGCCGTCCATCTACAGAGCTAAAGACCAGAGAGCCCTGGCTGCCATAGAGTGTGGCCAAAGACCGAGACAGGGCAGTCTGAGCGAAGACACGACACACACGCACAAACAACACACATGCATTCAATGGACATGTCAGTGACCATGCATTATCAGTGCGAACTGGAGACAACATGCAAGACACAATGTGTTAGAACAAGGTTACTGGTGTTATTATGAAAAACATATAGAACAACTCATACAGGCAGACACCAACGAACATTCAGCATCATTCAGAGAGGACCTATATTTAATTTCAGTATAAGTGTCACCATATAGAAAACAGAAAGGCCTGAGCAAACTAGGTTATCATCAGTTAATAGGATTATTAAGAGCATTTAAATATTAATAGATATTGTATCACAGCATCCACTCCTGAGAGCCAGACTGCAGCACATACATCAAGAATCTGCCTAGAATCTGCTTTTTTAGAAATTTCCACTGATGAAAAGCTTAAGCCCGTCATTAGTCCAGTATCATCCTCCTTAAAGAGGTCTTGTTGTTTTGCACCCTGTCATGGACTTCTTTAAAAATAACTCGGAGTCTCACCAAATTAATTACATCGTCTATCCCAGCTCCCAACACACCTGAACTAAGTGTTTAAGAATTCTGAGTAGCTGCTACAGGCAAACTGGGAGCTAAGTTTGGACACAAATATGGACCAATGACTGGGCCCTTAGGAGTCAGTAAAGAAATGGTGAAATAGGTCACTTTCACAAGGCCATTTGAGAAAGAAAAAAAAGCTTTGATTTGTTGCCAGACTGGTGCCACCATGACCAAACACCATCAGTAGGCTGGAACCTTGAGTAGAGAATTTTACAACATTTTAAGTTGACTCCATACAACTTGTCTTGATGTAAAGCATTTGATCTGCATTATGTATTTCAAAATTACATTTGAAAAGGAATATACTGTGCATTTAAAACTCATTTAAAATATATAGTTGGACTTTAAGAAACGTGTTGTACCTTTGAGGGAATAGAAACTACCTACCTAGATACACAGAAAGATGGCTAGACATAAAAATGTCCTTGGGAATGGGCAGAGCTGGGAACGCTCAAAACTCTTCTGCTTGTTGCATTAGGAATAACACTGCCACATGTTCTAAAAACACAACAGTGTTCTTAAGTACTCACCATCTTCTCCATCTTTTTGGCTTCAATGTGCCTCATCACCTGGTCTCTCCAGTCAGCTGGTACCCTGCCCCCTCCTCCTGACTGTCCATCCAGCAGGGAGTGCTCTGACTTTACTCTCATGTTGGGTCTCTTATTGGGGCTTCCGTGCTGGTAGTTGAAGTCACTGACTGACATGGTCCTCTCTGGCACCTCATGGGGTGGCGGTCGGGCACTCTGAGGCCGTGGTGCTCCAGGTTCATCCATGCTGTAGGTGCGGGCTGAGAGGGGCCTTTGGAGGCTCATGTGTGGCGGCCCGCGACCCATAGTGTGGATGTCCCTGTAGGTGAGGTAGTCACCCTCAGGCCCCGGCATGCGCCGAGAGTCGGGCATGACCATGGATGCATTGGAGGAGGTGCTGCTCTGTCTTTGCAGGGTGCCTCGTTGGCCTCCCGGTGTCAGTACACGCTCCTTAGCCCACATGTCAGGTGGGGCCTTTGGTGGGCCACGAGTCTGGGGCTGGTGGGGATAGGGTGGGGCATTGTTCCGGTTGGAATAGTTGGTGTTGGCAAGCGAATGCTGAGGGGGGAGGTAGCCCTGGTCAGGTGGGGCAGGGGCGCGCTGGCCCCAAAGATTGTCTTTAGGCACAGCGCTGCTGGTGTATTGGACATTATACTGAGGAGGTGGGCCAACGGGATAGCGAGCCATGCTGGTTGGTGGTTTAGATCTGGCCAGGAGGTCAGACGATGAGCCTGTGGTTCCAGGATAAACCTGCAGCACCTGGTCATTCAGCAAAGAGGCTGATTTGGACCGGACAATGCTCTGGCCCTGGGCACCAGAAACCCTCGCCGCTCCTGCTACAGCCTCATAGGGTGGACTCTCACCTTCAAAGGAGTACAGCTTCATTCCACCGGCATCCATATTGCTGATGCTCTGAGACTTCATCACAGGAGGGGGTCGTCTTTTCTCTGGTGAAAGTTCCTCTGTGCTGTGGGACAGGGACATATCACTGGATGCCGTAACTCCTGCAGTTGTTGTCCTCACTGCTTCGTACCTAACTGCGTTTTCCTCAATCCTGCCATTAAAATGATCCCCAGGCTGTGGCTTCCCATTCTGGTTTCCATTCTCCAGGTTCTCCAAAGATGAAGCTGTGATGTTGTAATTGCTGCTCAGGTCAGGTTCCGCCAAGCTACCTTTGGTCTTCTCCATGCCTTCGTAAACCACCATGTTGTCTGGCGGAAGTTTGGACATATTCATATTAATCTGATCCCACTTGCTGTACTGGTCGGCCATGCCATTGTTAATACCCTTCTCGAGGAGAGTCAGCCGCTCCTCCATGGACAGATCATAATCAGGCATTTTGCCAGCTTTGCTCTCGTAGTTGCGCTGGACCTTCAAGACGTTCTGCAGGGAAGTCTCAGAGCCATTGCAGTTTTGTAGCAGTGGACTTGTCTCCTTCAGCTGGTTCTGGTTCTCATCCTCCTGCCTAGAATGACGAGAGAAATCTTCTTAGCATATACTGTGGACAGCCAAGTCCACAAAAGAACACCACTGCTATAACCAAAAGAGAGACTCTGCGATGCTACATTTGCCTACAATACGTATAAAGTATCTACCAATTAATTCGTATACACATCCTGTTATTTCCAGAAAATATAACTCTGTATAAAGTATGTATATTTAAGCTAACAGTGATTAAAAATGTCCCTAAGTTCTGCTCATATTGTGTTATGCCTCACATAGTAGCAGTAGATCTACAGTCCACTGTAGATACCAGAATGTTAATCTTTTGTGAGGAAAATGAAGAAACATTGAAACACTGCTAATGAAAAAAACAATAAAATACTCAGAGACCTGTTCTTGGGGACGAGTGGCATCTTGGCCTCTCTCTCAGGAGTGCAGAGGGAGTTGTCCTGGCTGCTGTCCGTGGTCAAGGACACAGAATCAGACATGCGTGAGGGTGAAGAGCAGTTACTATTGTTCTGGTTACTGTTTGCCACTGTCTCATCCAGCAACGAGTCTGCATCTTTACCGTCATCTGGGTTAGGAAAGACAAGAAAACACAAAATCAGAGGATAATCAGGTTTTTTCAACATTTTATTACCAAAAGTAGAGTTGCAAGCAACAACCTCCATCACTTATTAAAGTACAGAGCACCAAATAAACGACTAATCAAACTATTAGGTATGCTCGCTTGTCATGGACACTATACAGTTGCCTCTTCATTCTCTAATGAAATAAAATATACTATGTGCTCTCTACGTTTCCTGTAGTTTGTTGCAAACTGTCAGAAGGACTGCGAATGACTATCTGGACATAGAGAATTGTTTTTTTAAAAGACTAATATATATAATAAAACAATTCTTGTTAAATAAAATCGTTTTATGTAGTAAGCAAAATGTTTTAAAAAAAACCCAAACAACCCCCGGGCCGCGGACCAGTACCGGGCCGTGGGTCATGTGGTACTTGTCCGCGTGCTGCATGGATGTTACCAGTGTTATGTTGTCGGCTCGTTGTTATGAAAATGCTGTTAATAAAGCTGCGAGTACACACTGGATTTACGTTTATT
>JBBPDB010000036.1:1788793-1800809 GCA_037974465.1 Brachypetersius altus | reverse complement strand
TGGGTCAGTCAAGTTCTTCCACACTGAACTCCTCCAGCATGTCTTTATGGAGCTGCTCTGTGCTCTGGGACACAGTTATGGAATAGAAAAGGTTCTTCCCTAAACTGGGTCCACAGAGTTGGAAGCATGGTGTTGTCCCAAATGTATTGGTCTGTTGATGTATTAAAATTGCACTATACTGCAAGCAAGGGACCTAGCCCAAACCCTGAAAACAGGTGTGTCCAAATACTCATGTTTATATAGTGCATCATCTGTAACAGTTGACTAATGACGATCATATTGGTGAATAAAGAACTAAACTAACGTACATGTTAAATTGGACCGGATGATATCAATTAGAAATGCACGCGAGAGCTGCCTGGTGGATACAGTTTAAGTTCAATTTTCTTTCATTTACAGGTGCTGAGATGCAGCCCTATGTGTCCATGGTCTTACACCAGCTAATAGAGATCATTAACAGACCCAACACACCCAAGACTCTGCTGGAGAATACAGGTATCACTGGGAGGTGTTCGAGAAGGCTGCCCCCTTTCGAGGGAGCTTCTCAACTCGGCTCCCATTTTTGACTGCAGTGGCTATCAGTCTCCATACATAATCCAAGGGGTGGGCTTTACAAGTTTTGCTAATCTTTTAGCCAACTTGGAACCGATTTTTAGCACGACTAGGTAAAAGAGAGGAATTACAAATGTGTACGCTTCATTGACCTCACTGTTCTTAATGTGGTTTATTGCATCAACATGGCAAACCATGTAATAGTCCACCCCGTTGTTGACTGAACCGAACTGAACTTATTAGTGTTAGCTAACAGTAGCTGAAGGCATTATTTAGTGGGTGAGGATTAAAATGCCTAGTTTTGAAGTTTCAAAGCGTAACTAGCTTGGAGAGAAGGGTTGATTTCAGAAATACGAATAGAGCATTTTTGGAGGCATGTATCCTATTCAGCTCTAAACCGTTTGATAGAGTTGAGATAAATGTATAGCACCTACATTTGACAAACTTTGTCTCAGCTACAGTCCATTTTAATCAGAAATTCCTTTGATATGAAAGCTACGGATCTCTGAGCCACAATAGCAGTCTGCATTGATTCCTATCATGATTTGGCTAAAGTGTAACACCCCTAACTAACTTCCCCAGAAACGAGGGTACTTGTAGATGTGTTCCTGTTTGTCAGTTTGTTTCTGTTGTTTTAGTTACTGTTTTTTTTTTTTCTTCAATGTGAATGCATATCTGCCAATAGATGTTGAATGTTGTTTAGTTAAGGATGGCTTATGTTTGATGCAGGATAGCTAATCCTCTGATCTCCATTTAATTCCCTCAAACACGTGGTCCTTCCACAGACTCCCAAATTCAGAAAGGTGGCGCACTGTCTAAGTTTGGGTGTGTTCTTAAGGATTTCGGCTTCACACACATCGGAGGAAGTACGTAGTTTGGCTTAGTTTCGGCCACTTTCCCCAAATGATCAACATTTAAATAGAGTCGCAGTCAACAGCCACCTACTCTAAACTGTGGTCTTACCATAATGTTTTATGGTTTATGTAACAATCTATTCAGAAGACTAAGGACAAACGACCAGTACACCTCTGAGAAATATGGAATCAGATTTGTGCCTTATATCTAATTTTATTCAATATTTATTCAATGTCCATTCTCGCCTGTGAGACTTTCAATTTCGCCGCTAGTTTTTCAGTTTCGCCGCTGGCTTTTCAGTCGCTCCGCCCCTTTTTTAAGTTTTCGCTGCTTGAGGATTCGTTCGCAGTTCTGGCACAGATCTCTCATGTGGGCGGGGCACAGATCTATCGTGTGGGCGGGGCTTTGACTCATTTGCCAGCAGGTGTTTGAGTGACAGCTCCGTGCCCAGAAACTCTGCGCGGCCTTTTTTTATTTTGATACGCAGCTTCTAAGACGGACAGCAGCAACAGCCGCCAGTCAGGATCACGTGTGAGATTTGAGATTTGTGCACAAGATCTAGCGCAGCATTTTTGTTCTTATGGGCCTTTGAGTGTGACGCCCCAGTAGTGTTTTTTTATTATTACATGCTTTTTAGTTCATAATAACATTGGATCTACATCACACAGGAACACCAAACAAAGCTCCGCATGACGTCTGACACCTCGAGCACCAACACAACATCCATATATGGAGATGTTTTACCGTATGATGACAATTAACCACTTGTTGCGCCTCTAACATGGCTCCATTAGGGTCGAGATCCATATTGTAATGAGAAACATCAGTATTTAGTGGCCAATAAAATCCGCCAGTATTGATGCCCTGCAAGTTTATCGTCAGTGTAAAACATTAATTATTTTATTGTGGCTTGTTTTATATGGCAATATACATTCCCCCTCCCAACTTAAAGCCCTTTTGCTGGCACGCCCTGTTTAATGGCAAATTTGAATGTGTGCATCCTGGAAAATCATTTAAATTAGATTTAATCAAATTACTAGAGTCATGCAAACCTTTTGTACACAAACAACATTATTGGGAAGTCCTCTATTCACTCGTGCCATCTGGGAAATAATAATTGACTTGTGTATGTGTTTATTCTGCCAAAAAATACACAAATGCATTCGCCACATCTGCAGGGTGATCTCTAGAAGGAACCTGTGATATTTTCACTCCTAAAATTAAACTGTGCTCAAGAAAACTTCACAAAAATGTGTGTATGGTGTATCTGCGCCTGAGCCCTCCGGACCATTTCCTAGGTATTGAACTTGGTCTCATGCATGAAAATTGGCTCCTCGTTTTGACCCCGGCTTACGTTCCATATCCCAAACTGAGTTTCAGTTTTGCTAGTTTTACTTTGCCTCCGAGTATTTTCTATGTAATGGTACATGATTTTGTGTGTTGTCACTTTAAAAACTTCAGAAGTTCAGCTCCCATCACTACTGTTTTGAGCACGTTTCTCTTTAATGGCTCAGATCACTCTGAATGACTTTGTTTACACTTAATGATAAAACTTAGTGGAATTTAGGAGCTGACATAAAACCTGAGATGCTGGTAATATTCTTGGTTTTGAGGGAGGAAAACGTTATTCGAGTCGCCAGCATTTCTTAAAATAATTTGACCTGCAGGCGAGTAGAAAATGGGGCAGGGGTTTTTATTGTAGGAAGCTGGTATTGTAATTATTGAATGTCCAGATACTCCCTTTAGAGTAAATAGAAATAAAGAAATAATCTGCATTGCTGCAGTCTTAGGGCCTGTTTACACTTGGCGTCTTTTAGACAAGAAAAAGTTGACAACGGCGTTTTTTTAGCGGCGTTCGGTTACAAATCGCAGCCGAGCGCGTCTTTTTATAACAACAGCTGCAACAGTAGCCTAGTGCTGTGATGCAATAATGTCGAGGAAGAGAAAGTCGGCTCTTGCGTTGGCTTTTGAAGATTTCCGGGGAGGAGGATGTCGGTCACGAAGGCGTTTGTGGTGCGCGACATTATACGGGGAAGGAAACTGTATGGTGTTTACAACAGCTTAGTCCAGGAGCTCCAGTTGGATGATGCACGGTTTATTTTAGACACACAAGTCAGTTTGAAGACCTGCTACACATCACTGCACCATCGACTGCAAAAACGCAGACAAAATTCAAACTGCCGGCGTCTGTTTTACATCCTAACCCTCGGGAGTAAACCCATTTTCAAAAAAGTCTTCAGTTTATCTACCGGCACTATCTCCATTTTTTTTGTTGTTCTTGTTGTTATGGAAACGACAGGTCTCGCTACTCGCTTGTCATTGGTCAGCTGTCAAAAAGGCGCTTTTTTCGACTTGAAAAGACACTCTTAGCTGCAGAAAAAGACGCCGGCGGTGGCGTTTAAAAAAGCGGCCAGGACTTTTTTGAAAAAACTGTTTACTCCATAGAGTTATAATGCAAAACAGACGCTGACAGTTTAAAGTGTGAACATAGCCTTAATTGTGAAATGTCATGGAAGCTCAGCATGCTCTGAAAATTTGCCTTTTAATGCAAGCAAGTTTACAGCAGTGTTTATAAACGGAAAGGTTAATGCCTTGGAGTGACCCAGTTAGAGCCCTGACCTAAATCCTGTTAAAAGAGACATCCATAGAAAACACGGATAGAAATGTACATGACGAGTAAATTATCACTGTGGACAAAAAACTTACATTATTTAACACTTTAGAATTAGAAGGAGTTTTGTACTTTCCATCAGAGACCTCAAAAATACAATACTATACAATACTGAGATAGAATTTTAAAGGCTGTTAAAATGTTTCCCATGGGAAGAGTTTACTGATTTATAATATGCCATTTTATTGCTTTACGGTTGCAATATCATTTACTTTGATAAACCCTGACAGTCAGCTGACCGTGACACTGTGCATAAACATGTAAATCAGTGGTCCCCAATCCCCGGGCAGCGGACTGGTACCGGGCCGTTGCTCATGTGGTACCGGTCCGTGGGCTGCACAGAAAAAAACGTGGATGTTACCCGTGTTCTGTTGTCGGCTCTTTGTTATGAAAATGCTGTTAATAAAGCTGCGAGTACACACTGGATTTACGTTTATTAGTGTATTTTAAACATACCCCATAATTATATTTTTAAAATATCCCCATTTTTATGCGTATTATTTATTTGTATAAATGCGTACACGTATATTTATCTGCCACTCCTTTAAAGGCCGGGCTGTGAACATAATTTCTGATATTAAAAAGGTCCGTGACGAAATAAAGGTTGGGGGACCACTGCCATACAGGGTGTATATGCACATTAAGCAGTAAAACAACCCATATATTTTCATATTTATTAATGAGATATATTAATTTATCAAGTTATTTAAAATAATTATTTTTAATTCTTATCTAACTGAACTGCATTCTGCTAATATAACAGACATATTAAGAAGATTCCATGCATCACAATACCTTTTTTGTCCTTGCTGAGGGCCACTACTTTGGGCTGGTTGATGGAGATCTCGATGAGAGGAGGCCTCATCTCTGCAATCTTCATCTCCTCTTCTTCAGATGACAGCTCCTCTGAGTCCTGGGGCAACAAGGCAATTTAACAACAGCAACACACATTTCACATTTTCACATTCACACACACACAGTCTGACTCAGGGAGACAGCAAGTCTATATCACTTTTCTAGAATCATCTTGACGCAACTACAGTTGTCCAGGCTTAATTAAAAGATCTGACACTTGATGGCCCCCATCCAACAGCTGAGCTGCGCTAAACCACAGTGACTTAATAGCAGCTGTCAGTTTTGCTGCAATAAATGAGTTTCAAGATTTATTCATTATGCTCAAAATGTCAGTGAATGCTTCACACTGTTGAACAGTGGTCAGGTCACCTCGAGTGTGTCCTCATGGTTGACCATGGCTCTAGTGCCATCCGAGCTTTTCAGAGGGACTCTCTCAGCATCGTGGCAATCTGGAACGTCTCTTGGCTCCGGTGGAGTGGAGTTCTGGACGCTGTTCACTGTGGATTTGGACTCCATCTCGAGCGCTTTGCCATTGACACATGGAGTTTCAATCACCTGGGGGAACCAATATGTGTGACTAATCCAAGCAATACACACAACACTTTGTGTGAGAGATCCAAATATCAGCCAATGATTTTGACCCCATTACATATTTATTTGTGCTCATTTACATTAGCATTTTTCCAGTGTTTTACAAGGCACCACATGAAAAAGCGATTAGTTGCAAAACATTAATAGCAACCAAGGCCATGCACAAATGGTGCTAATATAAACAGCAGTAAAGAGGTGGTTTAGATAAGTGGTCCGCAACCAGTGGGGCGATCAGACTTTTTCAGGAGCACTTCTAGTCAAGTTCATGTGAAGATTTTGTTCGACATGTGGATACAAATTCATTTCCAAAAACTATTTTGTGTGTGTTTGAGTGATTGTTTTCCTCATAAACATGAATTTTTCTGTTCTTGCAAGCGACAAGAACAGACTTATTCCTAATAAACATGGCATTTAGCAGATGCTTTTTTATCTAAAGCGACTTCCATTCTCTAACTACAAGGGACAGTCTGAAGCAACTTGGGGTTAAGGGTCTTGCTCAGGGACCCAGTGGTGGTATGCTGAAGGTAGGATTCGAACCCATGACCTCTTGGTCTTGGAGTATCCTATCCACTGAGTCGCCACCACGACCCACAGAAAAAATTGTCTTTTTTTTTTTTTTTAGTTTTACAAGGAGCTGGCAACCTGACTGTGAATGTCAAAACCCTCACAGTCCCAAAGATATATGACAGATTTTCATTTAAAATCTACAAAAAACACTGCCTGAACCTTTCAGAACATGCGATGATTTACCATTCTGCATAGTGGCCAAAAACATTTTTTGATTACCTTTTTAAACAAAGTACTTTGAAACCTTATAGTTTAATTACCAAATTAACTGTCAATCATTACCATTCTTGATTTCTAATATAATAGGGTACAAGGACAAAATAAACAACAAATAAACTCTTTAGAAATCTATCTAGAATGAGTGCAGCTCCCATGGGATGTTTCTTTCATAAATAAAAAAAAACAACTAGTAAAATAAAAATATATACATTCACTTAAACGCCTACTTTTGCCCACAGACATGACTTCCAAAACAAACAAAAAAAATATTGCAATTCAATCAATGAGGCTACTGCATTTAAAATCAGAACTTGAGTCACTATCCTGTAGAGCTCACCTTGACTCCTACGCTCTGCACTCCGATGTGGTTCCTCTCACTGACCACCTCGTCTCCTGACTCATCCTCCTTCAGCCTGTGGGCCACAGACTGCGCCGTCTTTACCATGTTCTTCAGCTCGTCTGGGTAAGGAGTGGGGTAGCGCTTCAGGTTCCCTTCCTGAACACACACAGAACAGGAAATGACAAAAAGTTATTTTTAAATTCCTAATTATGATGTGTAAAAAGTCATCTATTTATACACTCATACACACACACACATATGTACACACACACACACACACACACGTTACAATTATAATTCTATAATATAGGTGTTGGATATTTAACCAGCTATTTAGTGACAGCTGATTGGATGAAACAGCAAGTTAAAGGACAGCCAACAAGTTGACCATAATAAAAATTTGCAGTATATTAAATAAATGGACAAGTGCCAAAAACCTGTGGTGTGCACAACATTTTGACTGGTAGTTTACATGAACCATAACTGTCTGGATAACCAGCAGAGACCCTCAGATGTTTAAAAACCAGCTGCCAAGCTCATACCAGTACACACACTATCAACCCACCATTAATGCTGTACATTACACAAATACTATAAGTTCGACCAAGGTCCTATGGTGGTTCCACCACCTATATTAATCCCTGTGGTGAACTACCAATGGATGGGGTGATCAATAAAACACCATCAGTAAATATACATCAACAAGGCTGACCTATTTGGGTGGCTTTCCTGATAAAGTTGCCAATGACTGTATGTACAAGGTTAGGTGCACCTTATAAACCGCCAACCCAGTGGAGGTTAATATATCATGTGAACATATATCAACTGAACTATGTAGCCATATTTCAAAGCCCTTTGCTAAAGAGTACTTCAGGATACTGTAAATCAGTCCCAGGAGGATGAGGGCACTCTTTACAGGCCAGACTGACATTGCAGACACTCAAGAAGGGTGACAGCGATGCTCCATCAGACAGGAGCAGCTTGAGGAACTGTGTGTGTTTCTGGTATTGGGCCAGGCAGCCATACTGAATCACCAGGAGAGGTTGTCGAGGCAGGCAGGAAGCCTCAGACAGTGTCTGTGTGCAGGCGGGTTTTTATGTGTGTATAAGAGAAAGAGACAGAAATAGAGAGGAGGGCACACAGACAGAAGAAAGAGATGAGAAGATGAAGATATATCTGACGACTTTGGCCGTTACATTACAAAATAGCAGTAAAATTCTTATAGAACTCCAGTTAAGCTTGAACATTTACAAGAATGTACATCAGTACACTTGCCTTATACTGTCTACATGTAAAACTTCACTGTTTAACCATTTTCCTCATAGCTGGAGCTGAGACAATAGATAGATATCAGAATAAAAACTGATTCAGTTACACATTGTGATTCTTTTGTGTGACAATTCATGTATGACCACTCTGACTCCAAAACGAATTTTAAAAAATGAATTTATAATTTACATATTTAAATTTGAGGTGGAGAAACATTTGAGAGTTAAAAATTATGATATAATTACAGCTTAATAATGCAATTATGATATTATTACAGCTTAATAACGTAATTACGATATCATTACTGCCCAGAGGAGCACGTTAACTAAACATTAAACTACATCCAAACATTAGCTGGATGCAGTTTTTGCCAGCAGCCAATGTAAAGTACTGTGCAAAAGTCTGAGGCACCAATACAAACTGTTTAAAGACATTTTCTCAGTGTGTGATGATGTGTCTTTCTGCTAGCAAAGTTAACATTAGAATAAATGCAAACAAACAAAAAAGCCATTGTGAGAGCTGGTAAGGAGAACACAGGATCTGTTCCAGATCTTTCCTCGGTTCCTCCAGTCATTGTTTGGATTTGTGAAATTTCAACAGCAGTTCCTGATTTAATTTAATGGACTGATTGAGACGAACCAGGTTTCTAATGGAAACTACAGGTAATCTTGGACTTCTAGAAGGAACACACTGACATACTGCACATTAAATCACTATTTACTGTATAATGTTAATTGTATTTTGTTTTATTTAGTATAATTAGTAACATTATGGGGGGAAAAACTCACTGCTTACCTAAACAGTTTCTGTAATGTTACCTTAAAACTTACTGTATTAGTTGTTTTGTATTTCTTAAATGCTGCATTTGGCTAATAAGGGGGAAAACTTATCTGGAGTGTGCTACATTTATGGTTATGTTCAATTCATATATAAATGAATAAAGCTTTTGCAGTATGACCCAGCTTTTTTTTTTCACATCAATAATTTTAAACCTGGATATCTGGATATTCTGGATATTTATGGAATCTCAATACAAATCAAATCGGCACGTAGGCATCGTGATTACATCATATTGGAAGGTCATTTCCATCCTTTACAAGTAGCAAGACTGTGAAAATGATGTGAGAAATATGCTAAGAATAAGCTTGACTAAAACAGAAACACTGTTTGCATTTCATTTTAGTTTAAGAACTCTACCAGGATGTAAGCTGACCCAGTTCCCTGGAACGCAGAACAAACCAGGCAAAGCATTCTTTCATTAACAAAAGACACTGGCACTAAGCCTAACATGACACACGAAATTAATCAAAAACACACCCAGAACCACAGCCAAACCAGTGCTACCTGTAGGAACTTGTATGTAGGGCTTTGCATCCGGAAATGTGGGAAATTTCAGATGAAATCTTAACCTACTGTTCCTTGAGTGAGTGTAATTATTATAAGCTGGTGGCCATTCCCACACTTCAGAGGTGTTTTTCCTAAGAACCTGCCTATGCTTCAGCACACGCTGATGTTTCACAAAAGAGAAAATGTTCAAACTAATGGTAATAAAGGTGATGTAAAAAAAAAACTATAGACTATTGTTGTCATCACATATGCAGATGAAACTGTGTATTAGAAAGAGAGAGATGGCAGGAATGTCTATGAGGGGAACAGAGATAACAAGGACAGGCACCGACAGGCACCGACAGGCACCGACAGACAGAACACCATTCAATGTTTGTAAGCAGCTTCAGAAAAGCCAATAAAAAGTGCCCAACAAAATAAACCAGTATCGATGGACAGAACAACAGAGTGAATAAGGAGGAAATACTATAACAATGTGAGTAGAGAACGTCTTAAAACAGTCAAAAGGTGAGCTAGTTCTAAAGCAGTGTGAATGAGGAGCGAATTCTAGAATAATGTGAACAGAGAAAACAGAAGAAGAGTGTAAAAACAAGAAAACACTGAAGCGAACAGAAAAGAGTGGAAAACAGGTTTAAGATGAAAATCCAGAATATTGTGAATGGGGAAAGCATTAAATAAAGTAAATGGGGAGAACATTCTCTAACAGTATAAATGTCTAGAACATTGTGAGCTGGGGAACAGTGTGACTGGAAGAAATGACAGAACACTGTGACATCAATGTTTGGCTCTGCTGGTGTTAGGTCGGTCAGTGCACAGATTAAAGAGAAGAGAGAGATGGAGAAGCAGGTGAGGGCAGTGGAGCAGGAGAACTGACCCGTGGTGGAGTCTCTCTCTCATCTTTGTCTTCATCACACTCAAACGCCACCTGAGCCCTTTGCTTCCTCTGTTCCTCCCACAGAGTTGGGTTAAAACTCTCACTGTCCGAATTGGGCACATCTGAGAGAGAGAGAGTGAGAGAGTGAGAGAGAGAGAGAGAGAAAGAGCGAGAGAGAGAAAGACGCTGTTAAGCTTAATCGTTAGCTTTTCAAAAAACAAAACTGCTGGTTAATTCAAGTTGCAGATAATTACATACAACATCAGTTAAATAAAATTTGTTTTCTGTAAACTTGTCCTGTCCACATTTGGTTCCCTGTGCCTCAAATGGGCCGCGTCTGAACACTCAGGCCTCAAAAACAGCCCCTTTAGAGGCAGTGACGTTGGCTTTTCTGAGGAGGTTTAGGTGGAAGTTGCTAGGCGACGGGTTAAGACTTTTTAATCTCTCCCCCTTGTGGAATTCAGAGTGGCTCCCTTTTGTGATTTGCTCCTCAGTGTTGCTCTCGGCAACAATGAAGGTCTTGTGTCTTCAAGGGTAAAAACAGAAGAGGCGTCGGCCGAATGAGCCGCAGGTAACCTGCACTGGAACGAAACGCACAAATCTGCAGCTGCAAAAGTCAGATTAAAGGACTGTTCCATCATGCCTCAACTGCTCGCTTTATTTTGAATGAATTTTTCCATACTGGAGACCACATAAACGTTTTTGCGTTAAATATATAGATATAAATGAGCTTGTCAGTCATTTGCAGAAGGACCTGAGCGATATTAGATATTAGGTAATAGTGCCGATTTATTATGTGCTAATAGTTTAG
Organism: Brachypetersius altus; assembly: GCA_037974465.1. NCBI lineage: Eukaryota > Metazoa > Chordata > Actinopteri > Characiformes > Alestidae > Brachypetersius > Brachypetersius altus. Next base: position 1,789,858 of record JBBPDB010000036.1, on the reverse strand, counting down.
ATAGTTTATACTGTGTCACCCCCCAGTATAACAGTAACACAGGTTGTAAAATATAATGTAAACAGTAATGTAAAATGTATCCAAACCTCGCATAAGGTAAACATTTTTACAACACACGTTAGGAGTAGACGTAATTAACAAGAGTTAAAACTGCAGATTTTCAGGCAACTCCATCCCACTGCTCCAGTATTTATATTATTAAAGTTTCTATAGTTTATTTAAAAATAGGACATTACAAATTAAGAACTCAATCACTGCTTATCAGAGTGTAAAACGCAAATACAGTAATAAAAATTAAACTGTCTTGCATTTTTACGCCCCTAGCCCCCCCCCCATTTTCATGATGTTCAGGTCCTAGTTTATATACTACTTTTGAGGTTTGTGCATCATCTAAAGGCTTGTTTGTTTACCACCCTTTAAGTGTTTGTGTATAATCAGTTACATTTCAGGTGAGGTTTGATTCAGAAGAGTCCTGTGTTTAAATAAAGGCTAAACAGAGTCGGAATCCAGCTTCTGCTGCTTAAAAATAAATCTGATTTGTCGTAATTGCATAAAGTTCTTGGTCGCACGGCAAAAACTAAACTAAGGAAGCTCTTCACACACGTCCCCGAAAATACACACACAAACACACACACACACACAGATATACATTTGTACACCCACACACAAATATATGAACGCACACACATTTTAATTTTAAAGCATCTGATTGCAAATGGGCTTAATTTAAATATTTAATTTCTCAATTATCCCAGCTCTAGGCAGGAGTACTCACAGTCTTCAGCTCGGCTCTGCTGGGGGAACATGTAGTTGGTGAGGACTGTTTTGTGCGTCTCGGGATCCTCCTCTTTCTGCAGGGGGATGAGGGGTTTGGACTGCAGGTAATAAAACAGAGCACTGGATCAGAACCTCCCAAAGCATAGATGGTGTTTCAAAATGAGGAGATTTTAATTGGAATTCAACCGAGTTACTTAAAGGGATCACAACACATGGGATGTCATTTTGTTGCAGTTTGCTTTGAGGCAAACTGCAACAAAATGACATCCCATGTGTTGTAATACCTTT
>JBBPDB010000036.1:1734413-1744894 GCA_037974465.1 Brachypetersius altus | reverse complement strand
GAGGAAGAATTTCGTGCTGTTCACACTGTGTGCAGTGGTGTGTTCACGTATGACCGAATACTCACTTTCACTTCACTCATCATTTATTACCATAGCTCTGTTTCTACATGACTTTGCAAACAATGCCATTTTTATATTAATAATATTGCCCAAACAACAAAACAGGCAGGGGAGCTTTGCTACCCACTTTGCAAGCTGACTTAAAAATCTTCAGGTCAGTTCATCTTCATGTGAACTGAGGTGCAGCCCAGTGACACAGCTGGACTGTTTTTAACAAGGCAGTGAAATGGGCAATAAACGCCCCGGAGAGTGAACTGCCTCGTCTCAGCACTGTGACTTTCCTTACCTGCAGGGCTCTGAGCCTCTGGAACACGTCTGCTCTCATACTCAGCTCCACGTCAAACTCAGACAGGCGCTTGTCCGCCTCTGTGCTCGCCGATCGCACCTCTTTGCTGGGAGACACGAACTGAGGGAAATCCAGCACATGCCTCGACGCTGCATGTTCACAACAGAATCAATAAAAACAAAGTGAATGAAAAGCTTGACAATAGAGTTGGGACAAAAAAACAGCAATTACATTGTTTTTAATTATTTTAATAAGTTTGATAAGCATACATTATTACTGCCTTCTTTAAAAGTCTTTGTGGAAGTAAACAGCTTTTTCCAATGCCAAGTCTCAATGCCTTTTTTCCTAGTAACTCACCACAAAATGCTAAAGTAAAGGGCATTTCGAGATTTACTCTTTAATTACAGTACAACTTTTAAATGATTTTTTATTGTCAGCAGGTTTGATAGAAGTCATAGTCTAGCTACTGCCATGGTGAGTACAAAAAGTCTGATCAAGTGCCATTTAAAAGCAAAACACTCTGCAGGAGCACAAGCAGCAACTTAATAAAAACAACAGTAAAGTGAAAAGCTCTACCGGAGCCCCCACTGGAACAAGAATCTAGCTGCGGAGGAGTCACAACCGTTAACTGTATATGATGTACACACACACTGGGTGGAATACGCAGCCACGTCTGCGTTCCACACATATAGCTTTAACTAAATCCACTGTTTTCTAAATAAAAAAATTAATGATTATATTTTTAAATTAAATTAAAAACACAATTAACTACACAAAACAAGACAATTTACATCTAATTATTTTTATTTGACAGCCTAATCAGAATACTAGTATATTTAGTTCACTTCACGCAGTCTGAACATCCTGCTGCTGACACTGTGTATCGACTTACCGGCATAGTCCAGTTTAGCATCCGCAAGGACTTGAAGGGTGTTCTCAATACACACATTCCCAACGTCCACAGACCCAACAGAGTCGTACGCTTGCTTTATCCTCTGAATCAGTCTATCGGTCCTCTGTTTGATCTGCTCTGGGCTCAGGTCCCATCTCAGATTGTTCCTGTTGTCCGTAGAGTTTGAACAGCTCCTAGCCGAAACGTTCAGTCCGTTCAGGAGGGTCATCCTGAGCCTCGGGCTGCAGTGAAAAACTCTTTAAAGCCACAAAGATGTGGAAATGTGTTATTTTTTTTACATAACAATACTTCAAGTAATACTAAGAGCACATTGTGACCCTAAGACTAATAAGCACATAAAACAACATTACACTGCAGTCCAGGAGGAGAACTAAGTAGGCAGGAACTGAACCTGCTGAATCCAGTCTGAGGACGACTGAAGAAACGTCTCAGCTTTTTTTAACCCTTAGACAAACACATAGTAAACTGCAACGGGCAGAAAGCCGAGCTCCTCACAGCTGCACACGGGGTGAATACGCGGACACCGGCACGACCACCTCCTTGACCGTGAGAGCATGGTGATGGCAACATGATACCCTCCCTCCAAAACTCACAACAGCCCACACATGGCTGTTAGATTAAGGAGATTTCATTTCACCAGGCAGAAGCTGGGTTCTTATTCACAGCTTCCGATCTGTCTCGCTTCTCATTCACAGTATCTCACTCAGCCAGCCAGCCAGCAGTGTACATATTTCAGAGGGCCTTCTTGCTGCAAGCAAGTTGGAAACGCAAGTGCAGCCCAGAGAAGAAACATGTGATGATGATCAGCATTTAACCTTGATTCCTCATGGATCATATGATTCCAGGGGCTCATGAGAGTGACTGCTGTATGCTTTGAATATGCTGTATGCTGTATGTAGTGGGTAAGAGCGTCATACCACAGATATTGTAATAAGGCTTTATTATTCCCAAAGTGGGAAATTTAAGTTGACAGTGGATCGTATAAAAGGAAGAGCAGCAAAAACACAATAGAATAAAGCTATATATATATATATATATGTAAGTATATGTATATATAAATATAAACAGTCATTCAGAATGATTTGGTGTGAAATTGTTCTGCCCCGTTTTTATAGTTGGGGTGAGTGGTTCACAAATATAGTTTTTTTACTATTCAAAAGTACTCATGAAGCTTCACACCTTCTGTATTTTTATAATAATGCTGATAATGGTAAAATATTGCTAAACCCTGTGTTGCCTTACCTCTGAACCATAAACAGATTTTGAAAAGTTTATGTAAGCATTTTTATGTGCAGGAGCTTTTATAGGCATTAAATGCTTTGGATGCCTGGTGCATATAAACCAAAGCTCTAGAACCAAGCATTTCACATCAAGCCTCTTTGAATGTCCTGTTTACATTTTAACCATTTATTAAGCATTGTGAATCTGTGGACTATTAAATATTTCACATTACCCAGCTTTAGATTGATGTGCATGATATGATCATTACACAATCATAGTAGTGAAAAGCTGCTCGCTATATAACAGCTGGCCTATAAATGACTGGAGAGGTGATTTATACGAGGGGTTAATTTTAGTGCATGCCACTGAGAGGAGAATCTAGATCATTGCTTCCAGCCTCCAGTCATGGAATAGAGCATCTAACAAGTGCTCTAATACAGATTCAGCTCCAGGAGAGCTCTATCACTGAGCTGAAAACAGCAATCTTCCCCAATCTGTGCAATGCAGATGGATTACAGGACTGGACAAGGCTGAGGGTTTCTCAGTCCTGCTCCTGGGCTCCTGATATGCTGGACTTTTTTCCTGTCCACCATATACACTATATTCACAAAAGTATTGGGACACTTATTGGGATAAGGGGTCTGGGTTTGGACCATATTTTGGACAACGCCATGCTTACAACTTTGTGCACGCAGTTTGGGAAAGAACCTTTTCTATTCCTGCATGACTGTATCCCAGTGTACAAAGCAAGATTCATTAAGGCTGGATGAGTTCAGTATGGGAGAATTTGACTGACCCGCATAGAGCCCTGACCTCAACCCCATCCAACACTTTTGGGCTGAACTGGAACGGAGATTGTGAGCCAGGCCTTCTCATCCAACATCAGAGCCAATACTTGTGCCAGAAACACAACAAAATTTTGTGAAAAGCCTTCCAAGAAGAGTGGAGGCTGTTATAGCTGCATGGGTCTATGTGCTTGAATGCAGTGTCACTGAAGTCCGTGTTGGTGTAATGGTCAGGAGTCCCGATACATTTGTCAATGTAGTATACTTGACTTAGCAAACCAGCTAATCCCCAGGTCCTCCTGGAGGTAAAACAACTGCGTTACAGCATGAAAACACAAAACAGTACATATGGAGTAAGATTTTTTGTTAGACGCGTCCTATGACGATCCTGTATTAAACTACAGTTACGGTACCTGCAGAACCGAGCTCGGAACACAAACACTCCGATGGAACACATTGCACACGTGAATGAACCGTTTTCTCCAATGACTCAGTTGAACCGATTCAGAGGTGCAAGTAATTCAATGTTTTGGAGCATCTACGCAATCTGAGTATCAATGTTCATTAGATAAAATATTTATTAAAATGGGAACAATAAGCTTAGAAAATTAGCCCCATTAGTTATTACAAAAAATAACATATTTTAACACGTATAAAGTATGTGTTTCACTTTCTTGTTTACTATGGTGGACAGGTTGACAGATGATCAGACTGGATATCCTCAGGAAAGGAGAAGAATTAAGATCAGGAGGTCTAAGACAGTATACCTGTGTGTGAATAAGAGGGAGGACATTGGTGTATAGTGGAATGGATAGAGCAAAGCAGCAGGTGTGCTTTATGTGGTTGAATGGATGGAGAAGACTGGCAGGAGTGATTTGTGTGGTGGAATAGATGGAGAAGAACAGCAGGAGTGATTTGTGTGGTGGAGTGCATGGAGAAAAGCAGTAGGGATGGTTTGTGATGGGCAGGTACCAGCAAGAGTGAAAGGGAAGGTATACAAGACAGTAGTGAGACAAGCTATATTGTATGTTTTGATGGTTTGGAGACAGTGGCACTGACGAAAAGACAGGAAGCAGAGATGGAGTTGAAAAAGTTAAGCTTTGCTTGAGTGACTGATGGACTAGGTCAATAAGAGGGACAGCTTGAGTTAGACTTTTCAGAGGAAAAATCTGCTGAGGAGAGACTCTGAGTGTGCAATCTTAATGGACACAGTTTGGGGAAGACCTTTTTCTATTCCACTTGGGCACAGTCATGCTGGAATCATTGAGTTTGGTGTGCTGGTGGCCTGATGGTTAGGTACCCTTGAGCAAGGTACTATTCTCACACATTGCTCCCCGGACACTGTGTCGCTGGCTGCCCACTGCTTCACTTGGTGAATGGGTTAAGTGCAGAGAAAGAATGTCACATTTTTCACTGTGTGCTGTGGTGTGTTCACGCACAACAATAAAGGACCACTTTACTTAAAAGAACTTGACTGGCCCACACAGAGCCTTGACCTCAACTCCATAAAACACATTTGGGTTGAAGTAGAAAGGAGCTTGTGAGCCAGGTCTTATTATCCAACATCAGTGCCTGACTTCATAAATTCTCTACAGAATGAATCACAAAATCTCACAGAAATACTTCACAATCGTGTGGAAATCCTTCCACGAAGACTGGAAGCTGTTATAGCTGTAAATGGGAGTCCAGCTCCATATTAAAGTCTATGCATTTTAATACAATGCCATTAAAGTCCCTGTTGTTGTAATGGTCAGGCATCCCAATATTTTTTCCCATATAGTGTACTTGACTTTACTTGGTGATGAGTGTTAGCAAGATTAGTGTATCAATGAATCACTGAATCAAAAACGGGCAGTTCAAATGTATCGGTTCAGGCAACTCCCGTTGCCTGTATTGAATCTTATTCACTTCGGCGCATGCGCAGTGTCTGAGACTCGCTCTGGCTGGGGTTCTCGTGACGCTGTGGTGGGTTTCTCTGCTGGAGATTTGTTCAGGTAGGAGGGCGGGTGCAGCTTTAACAACAACGCGGCAGGTTGGTTGCAGTGTAATGCAAAATTATTAACAGCGAAATGTCTGGGTTTTTTTTTAAAACCATTGTGCCTCCGATTAGGCCTGTTATCAGAGAGAATGGTGTTTTACTGCCATTGCACAGACGTGTGCTTGCAACTGAAAACAGCATATGCTTCTGTATTCAGAAATACCTGAAATATAATAAATGCACCTTTGTTTTTCGGCAGTGTGAGCTCGATTTCGTGTTAGCTGTGAAGTAGATCCGTGTAGGAAGGCCAACACACCTTCATTACCCTGTTGGCATTACATCACGTAACTGCATCATATGTGTAGCTTTTGTTATCCAGGGACAAAACACGTACAGTATGATTTGCTCTTTTGTTATGGAGCTGTCAAATTAAATTTTGAACAAAATAAGATGTGCTGGTACAGCCAGTCCTCTTTATTTAAAGATCTGTGTTTTGGGGGGCATCTGACTTATGATTCATTTAGCTATTATGTAATTAACTGCAACTGCTTTGCTGCATTATGTATGTGGGTTTGTATTTGACAGCATGTACTGTGTGCACGTTTGTGGCTCTGATTTATGACCAGAGTCTTATTTGGAAACTTTGGGATAATATAACATGCCTGTATGGAACATAAGTCTGGGACATAAGTCAGGCCCTGGACAGCTAGACAGGACAAGCTGGGGGTCAGGGCACAATGCTTGGAATAGTTGGGGTGTAACAAGATAATCTGACATTGGATCACTGGGGTAATTTAAAGTCAGTGGGGGACATTTTTTCAAAGGTAATCAGTAAACTGTCAAACTCTCCTTAGTTGGTTTCAGCTCAGACAAAAATGATGCTTATGTGGTGCTTCTGTGCCTCTGTGACACATATCATGAAAAAAAAAATGTAAATAGTGTTTCAACACCACTCTGCATATTCCATCTATGGAAACATTCACATATAAAGTAAAGAGACACACGCAAGCACACCACAACACACAAATTCTTTCTCTGCATTTAGCAGTGGGCAGTCAGTGACACAGTGTCCGGGGAGCAATGTGTGGGAGTAGTACCTTGCTCAAGGGTACCTCAATGGTGCCACAGTCCTGGAATAAGTACAACTCCCTAACCATCAGGCCACCAGCACATGAAACTCAACCAACCATGTCTTTATGGAGTTTGCTTCATGCACTGGGACACAGTCATGCTGGAAAATAAAAGGTTTTCCCCCAAACTGTGTTCACAAGGTTGGAAGCATGGCACTGTCCAAAATGTCTTGGTCTTATGAAGCATTAAGATTGTCCTTTACTGGAAGTAAATCAATATCAAAATCCAATGTCAGTTACTCAAGTGAAATGAACGATTTGTGCCAAAATCACTCATTTCAATACCCACTGGCTTCTAGTTGAGCGAGTCTGTTTGCTACTTTTACTATACGTCTCCTGATATATGCCCTTATTTATTTAATATAAATATCAATACGATTAATGCAAGATTTGACCACGACCATTCTCTCTAAACAAGCAAAAACCAAACATAAAAAGAGAAACATGGGTAGTCTACAGAGAGATCATGTAAACCTAAGTGACATGGGTTGAAAAATGATCATGAAGAAATGATTTGCAACTACATAAAACTACACAAATATTATAAGTGGACCTCAGAGGAGGAAAAAAATGCAAGACAAATGTAGGACATGTGCCCTTTAATGAGAGCTGAAAAAGTTGGCTTGAGTGGAGTCTCTTTTTTTTCACTATTGTGTCCAGTTTTTCACAGTCAAAATGGCAGTGGAGAAGCGCCTGGCGTATTCCATAGTGCAGTTCCTCCGAGACCAGACACACTGTGGTTCACTAAATTCAGATGAACAGGAAAGCCTCGAAGGTAAGACTGCCTCATGTTTTAAACATTTAAAGTCAAAGACCTTGTTTTTTTTTCCAGTGGACGTTAAAATTCTAGTCACTGCTGAGGCTAAAGAGTGTTTTGGATTTTCTGACCTTGGATCGGAACACTGTAAACCCTGTAAGCTTCAATTTATCAAGACACCAAGAGCAAGAACACTGTTCTGACATCAGATTTATATAATTCTGCTCAGTGTTATGTAAAAGGCATGACTGCAGATCAGCATTATAATCAAAATGTGATGAATATGCACAAATCATTTATTTTACATGAGTATCTGGATGGTATGTTGGATGGTAAAGTCATTGACATCATGTTAAGAAGAATAATCCAACAGTGTCTGCTCACTTGCTCTCACAGTTGCAATACAATGTTTGGAGACCACCTTTAAGATCAGCTCCAGCGACTGTCACCTTGCAGCTCCACAGCCACTCAGAGAGATCTTTCTGAACGCCCTCCTCAAGGTGAATGACACATTTTACGGAGTATTTAAATAGCATGAACACCACAAAAAGGGAATTTCCATTTACTTTTAAACTCACACACTGACCGGCCACTTTATTGGAAACCCCATACATCTTAGCTCCATCTTGCTGGTTACTTGTACCCAAATAGTTGTTTAAATAATAATTCATGTATATTGAATTCATATTGAACAGATAGCACTGAAAACAGTGGATGCACTTGTACAGTACACATTGTTTACGACTGGTGTACTGTTAGAGGCTGCAACCCATCTGTTAGACAGAGTTTGTATTAGCCCTCATTAGGGACCATTTTCTAACCACAGAGCTGCTCTGAGCTGGATATTTTTGAGTGGATCACTTTCAACTTTACATCTCTGTGCCTGACAACCTCATACCAGAACCACACACACTAACATGTCAGTGTCACTGTGGTGTTGAGAGGTCCACCACCCAAATATCTGGTCAACAGCAACCCTATTGTCAGGAACCGACCAATGGTGAAGGTTTAGAGGCTAGAGCAATAAATGAGCTACAGTCTGTGATTATGGTCCTATATTGTGGACATACAAGGTAGAGGAGCTCAAGTGGAAATACACCAAAGGTGTTCCTAATAAAGTGAGTCTTTCTCTCAGTGGGTTATAAAAGTAAGCCTGCACTATAAACAGTTTTACTCTTAAAACTCCCATGTGTACATACGAAATGCATACTACCCAACATCTTTGTCTTTTTCTTTCAGAATGTTCATATTCTATTCTCACTATTTTTCCGCATATTCATAATATTTTCTGAAATCTCCGCCTGCAGAACGACATTGTGTCGCTACAAGAGACGTCTCCGTCTCCGGAGGACATAGAGAGGGCAGAGCAGTTGAAGAACGAAGGTATGTAGCACTTGCCAAAACTCAGGAATGAGAAAAGACGATGTGAAATAGCTCAAAGAACGTTGTGTGATTGATTGCAGGCACTCAGTGCAGTGACACAAATTTGCAGATGATGTAAGTTGTGATGCTCATACAGGTCGAGTGCTGGATAAGTCAGTGTGGAAAATGGCAAAATAAGAATTGATAATAATAGCCTTCGTCTGAGTTATGAAGGTTGTTCTGTAGTAATAAACATTTTATTTATCGCCAGGGAACAACCACATGAAGGAGGAGAATTATAGCTGTGCTGTGGAGTGTTACACAAAAGCCATCCATCTGGACCAAAGAAACGCTGTCTACTACTGCAACAGGTGGGATCAACCCACAGAACACAAACTTCAGATGTACTAGAATGTAGACTATGGAGCATGTACAGTGCTAATCCCATGCACCTTCACAGCTAGGGTCTTCAGGTTTTAGGTTAACAGATGCCATGTTAAAATAGTAGTAGGTCAACAGTAGCAGTGACTAAAGACATATCTGCAAACATACATATGCAGGCATTTTTCCACAGATGTTTGAATGGGTGTCTGCCAACGGTACTGTGCAAAATTCTTTAAAGCCATATTTTCGTGTAATAGTGTTTTCCTGCCAGCAAAACTAACAGTAGAATAAATACAAACAAAAACCTGCAAAGACCTGTGAAAAAGTAGTTAATATTTTGAGCTGATGACAGGTTCGGTTCCAGATTTCTCCTTGATGCCTCCAGTCGTTGTTTGGATTTGTGAAACTCCATCAGCAGCTCCTGATCTAATTTAATGTAGTAGTGAGTCAAACCAGGTTTCTGATGGGAACTACTGGTAATGCTGGGCTTCCACAAGGAACATATTTATATACTGTACATAAAATCACTATTTACTTTATATGTTCTATATATTTATTCTTTTGAGTTTTGTTTAGTATATTTAGTGATATACTAAAAAACACTCACTGTTTACCTAAACAGTTTTTAAATATTATTTTCACAGGTGCCATAGACCTTTGCACAGTATTGTACTTGTACTGGAGTGCAGTGTCTAAATTCAGATGTTTTCCTCTTCCAGTTGACCCTCTACTTATTCTGCCTCTGATTTTCAGTATTGTTTTGTCTTGTCCTGGTTTCAATACTAACAGATAAATCAGCCTGAAGCTCTGCAGCTTTGCACAAGTTGTAGTTGTAGATTGTAGATTTGGGAGGTATGCTTGTTTTGGCTTTTGCGATCCTCTGTGAGCCTCTGTCAGTTCTGCTTACCTATAAAGCCTTCTTCTGCACTTGACATAATTACATTTGCAGGTATCTTTGCACAAATGTAAATCAGCCTTAAAGTGGTCAATGTATTTAGATTTGTGGGAAAGTCATCAGTAAACAGGAAATAGTGAGTGTGATGCTTGTCTGTCAGAGCAGCTGTTCCTCAGATGACTTGAGAAAGTCGATGCAGGAACATTCCATCCATAAATACACAGAATTGGATGTTACAATATAGCATGCAGTGCAGAAACCCCTTGTTACAAAAAAAATGACCATTTGAGAGGTCAGTGGTATATAAACCTCAGGCACTGATCTACAGATATGTGGAACACTGTTAAATGGCCAGATGAGTCATCCTTTCCTATATTCCGTTATGCCTTCTACAGATTCAGCAAACAAATAAGATCAGTACAAATCACACTGTGCGACATGGATCTGATAAACTTGGGTACGACATGTCTGTAGATGTGTGTAGATGTACGATGGTGTGTGTGAAGGTGTGTAGATGTAAAGTGGTGTGTGTGAAGGTGTGTAGATGTATGATGGTGTGTATGAAGGTGTGTAGATGTATGATGATGTGTGATGGTGTGTAGATGTATGATGGTGTGTGTGAATGTGTGTAGATGTTAAGGCTGCACGATTATGGCCAAAATGTTAATCACGATTATTTTGATTAATATTGAAATCACGATTATTAATCA
>JBBPDB010000036.1:1715860-1727265 GCA_037974465.1 Brachypetersius altus | reverse complement strand
TAATAACGTAAACCTTCATTTAAAAACTGCATTTTGTGTTCAATTATGTTATCTTTGACTAATAGTTAACGGTTTTTTATGAGCAGAAACATTTAAGTGTGACAAACATGCAAAAGAATAAGAAATCAGGAAGGGGGCAAATATGTTTTTCACACCACTGTATACACGTACACAGATACATACACGCACATACTTATGGTAATTACATCTTAGTACGGTATTAGACTTTTACAATGCTATCTCTCACATATTCTTTTCACATTAGGTACATATCAATAGGTCTTCAAATGAAACTGATGAGATTTTGACTTTATCTATTATTGTATACTTTATAAACTAAAATGGGGCTGCATTTGTATCTCACCTGTAAACCCTGGACAGAGGACAGGACTTTGAGTGGGATGGAGAGTGAGGCACTGGGGCTCAGTTTGCCCAGCTGTCTGCCTGACACACCACACCAGTGCACTGACCTGGTGTTGCACATCTCTAGCACCAGGTCCATGGTTCGCTCACTGAAAAAACACAGTTTGTATTGTTCTACCTATAACTATAAAATGATCAAGTGAAATAAATATGTTCTTACCTGCAATTAGTGATTTTACATGTGATGTCGAAAGGTTCCTCAAGGTTCACCGTGTCTGGAATGAGCTCAAGTGAGAGTCGCACATCCCCATAACCAGGAGCCTGAGGAATATAGCTGAATAAGTGTACTAGCACTTAATACACTGGGATTGGGCCCATTTGCTTACTGCAGTGCTTTATATCAGTACTTCATAGCAGAATCTCTACTGCCTGTGTAAACATGTAAGGCTTAATCATTATCATTATCTAATCATTAAATGTTGGCCAAATGTTGAATGTACCATTCTCTGCAGCTGGCTCGTCTGTAGCCGGCCTCTCTCCCCAAGGTTGGTCTTCCATACAATATCCAATTTGCCAATTACTGTCACCCCTTTAATGACCCCAGCCTTCTCGGCAAACTCCGGCTTGGGCTTCAGGCAGTACAGGTACTGCCGGGTGTCCATTGGCTGCAGATAAGACATCTTCCCAAAAGTCGATTCACTGTCATTAAAACATGAACAGAGGAAGGAGGGAGAACACGTGTTGGAGTCTAATTAATCAACAAAGTCGATTTTAAAATTAAATACTTTCATGTAGCATCTCAACGTTGTAAATATTTCCAAACATAGGTTTACATTCACCCTTTACATGGGCAATATATGGGATCTAAGCTGCAACAGATGCCCATTTTAAATATATATATTTTTTTAAATAATTTAAAATATATTTAAACAAACACATTTACAAAACCACATTCCTGCTGCTCAGACCTGAGCACTTCAGCCTGTTTAGGACTGTTAGGCCCCACAGCTTTTAAATGAGGTGCAGTGCAGGGCAGCAAACCACAACAGAGCTTATTTACAATCAAAGCAACAGTAAAAAAAATCCTATGTGGTAAAAAAAAAGATTTCAAAATGGTCGGGTTAAATGAACAAACATTGTTAAATATGATACATTTGCAGGTAGCACTTTTACATTCATGAAATGTATTATGAGATTCATTCATTATTATTACACTCATAATGTTTCTAGATATCCATTCGTTATAGAAGGCATGCAGTAATGATGGATAATTATTATTATTGTAAAAACACGTTACCTCTGTTTTTCTGAGCTCACTGTGTTTAATTCGGTGACATTGTACATTATGGAGGGTTCCAGAGACACTTTCTCCATGAACATGGGTGATGTTGTAATGTTCTGTATCTGGGCCTCCAGGAAAACCTCATCTGTCTGCAGGAGACAACACACAATCTAAGCTGGTGTGGGATATTGTGAGTTCCAAGGACTCTAATTCTAGCTATTTTATTTGGCCTCTTGTGGATTCTGAATGGCAGACAATATTCTGTTTAAGCCTTTTGGGTCACCATGTTCTTATGTGAAAAATCCACCGGGTGAAATTACAGTCCCTCAGACAGAAAGACGGAAAAAACGTTCTTATAAAAGGCCAAAACACAGCCTGTGCATGGTATTTATACTATGATGCAAAGGAAAGAACAGTGTGATGCACAGGAATGAACATCAGCTAATACAGTTTTAGGACATGAAAATCAAGCCCCAGGGCCAAATAAAGCAGCTGAAGCCTGTTAATGTCAGAGAGATGAATTAGTATGAACAGCACTGGACAGGCATTACCAGCTGAGGTTAGTTCATGCCTGCAATCTGAAGTCTTGAGATGAGCTGAGAAATCAGACCTTTGAAATAACGGTTGTTATTTTCAGCATAAAGCATAATTTCAGGCCAAGCACAATCAATCAGTGAGGAAAAAATGACTATAAAATCAACATAGTACAGACTCAGCAAAGTTGCACTGTTTGTACGCGTTTTAATGTTAATTGTTATTTAGGGGTGTACTGATCTGAAATATTGTTTGAGGTACTGGTCAAATCTAAACTAATCTAAGCTAGTCATTTCCTTTAAGCAGAAATCTGTCAATATATGACGATTCTAGTACCATTATACATTCAAAAATTAACACAGATTTGTCAATTCTGGTGATTTTGCATTACATGATTCTGTTTTCTCATGTATTTGTTGACAAGACAGCTTTATTTGCTTGTTGTTTATCTATGTGGTCCTCCAACCAAGCAAACAGATTTAGATGCACACAAAGTTTGGGAACTCCTAGTTAAGTGATATTTGATGGTTTTTCTAAGCAAAACTGAAGTGGAGTTTCTATTTATTTAGTTTTACTTAATAGTCAAAGATAAAAATTTAAAAACTGTGCACTTAAATGGGCAGAAATATGCCATATTTAAGCATGTTCCCTTTATAGGATGTATATTTATTTCCATTTTTAGAGGCTAAACTTTTGGGGGGCTGATTTGTTCATCTGTGCCTTTATAGGGAGGAAAAAACCCACAAATCTCAACCAATTACTTGATTCACAACATCACATTTTTGATAATGAAATCTGTACCCATCCATCATGTGTAAACAGTTACTGTAATCTGAGGTCATTCTAAGTGATAAGTCACAAAATCAACGAACATTAAGCAACATGAATTATCACCAGCTCCCCACAAACACTGCGCAACTGATTTGCTGTTAAACCCACTCAAGCTGATTTGACTGCACACACAGTCGAGTTTAGTTCTTCACCCAATCGAGCTGATTTAGTTCTGTAGCCATTTGATTGAAGTTGAGACAGCAACAGGGCAGAAGCACAGAGAAGGGAAAACAACAAAAACAATGTTTTTAAAGGAAACTGTGTCTCTTTTATTCACTATTTATATATTTTGACTTGAGATTTGTTTTTTATTGTTTTCCCTTTGCCATTTATTGGCTCCAGAGTGGAAAAAAGCAAAGAAATTAGGCTGCAAATAAAAGAACTTTGAAATGAGAAGGGAAAGAAATTACCACAGAACTGAGGTCACTCTAATGGGAAAAAACAATAAAACACAAAAAACAAAACGTGAGGGTTACATGCAGAAGAAAATGCAAATGTCAAAATTTGTTCAGGAATGGTAAAAATGCTGCTAAAATAAAAGCAAAAATAGCTCATTTTGCTAACGTACTGGAGGCTTGTCTCACAAAGCACGCTCAGTTAAGTTCATGTTTAAAGGCATAGTTCAGCCAAAAATCTAATTTACATTATTTTCCATTTCCACCAATGCAGTCCCTCATCCAAGACATGTTTCATGTTTATTAGGAGCTTTGGCCTCATACATCCAGTTCTAAACTAATGAAACATCATTTGGACTTAAACATGTCTTGGCTGGTCACATGTCAGGGGAAAGTGTGTAAATTAGACTTTTTTGCCAAACTCTTCTTTTAAGTTTCAGTTTCAGCTGCACTTTAGTAATGCAACCGTGACTAATTCATTTAACTTTGTCTTTGTCTTGATTCATTGCCTGTGTGTGTGTCAGGAGTAAAAAAATGTATCAAAATGTTATGACACTGCAATGCAAAAATGTGACAACATGCATCATGGACATGTGACAATGCATTATTAATATTAATTATATTTAAAGTATCTGCATTGTTTATAATGTTGAACTAACAATGCAGTCCAGTACAAATATGTTTCATTGGTAAATTATGACAGAACTAAATAGCCCTATTTTTTCTTAATATTTTCTTCATTTAATATATTGTGAGCATTGAACCCTGAGTTGAGTGTATCACTACATCCCTAGTGTTTGGTCAAGCAGTCTAATTTTCAGCTTAAAAAATACACAACTCAAAATTGAAGAAAGTAGAACAATTACTGTTTTTTGCCGATAAAGTTCAGTGTCTTTTCAGGGTCAAATTAAGCTTAAAGGCAGCTGACTAAGCAAGATATCCTGCTTTGTGAGACAGGTACCCAGTAATGAAATGGAAACATGAACATCATGAACCAAAATACAAATGGATAAAAAAAATAAATGGGATTTTCTACAAGCACAGCTGTTCTACAAACACATTTATGGACTGTACCAGGAGCATAAATGCAGGTTAAATGGTGTGACCATAGAACAGAAAATGAAAACTATGTAAACAGGTGCAGAAATGCTACCAAAAGCAATTACATGATGATCAATGAGTACTGTTTTCTTTACAAGTACCTCCATATCAAACATTACTGTATGTATTAAGCTATAAAACTCACCTCTGCATTGTAGAATTTGGTTTTCACATCTAGAGGCTTGAGAACCTGATTTAAAATAGAATTCAAACTGAAAGATGAGCTGAAGTCTGATTCTTGAGATTTAGAATCCATATCGTACAAAAACTAAAAAAAAAAACTTGCAAAACAACCACAAAACAAGATTCAGTCTATCCAAATGTCAGTGAGGGCATGCTGGCAAAGTGTGTGTGATTTTGTAAAGGAACCAGTGAGATCATTCGCCTTCTAAATTGTCAAGCCCTGGTGTTAATGACGTCCCTCTCTCACAAGATCCTGTGACATTGTTTAAGACTGATGGCTCCTAAATGACAAATGTCCCCCACTGCACTGGAACTGAAGTGGATGGTCCCATGGCAGCTTATCATGAAGAGAACATGGGTCTCTCTAAAATGCAAAGCGAAATTATTTTTTAACCCATAGTGGCACGAAACGCAACAAATTGTAATTCCCCTGGTTTGTGAGAAAGTTCGAGCCTTGTTTGGTGTTCATATGCCATTCTGAACCAAAATTATTGTAATAAAAAAACAAAACATAATAACCACTACTGGGGTTTTAAAACCTCACGTCCAAATACCCATAAAGAACAAAAAGGCCCAAATGTCTTTAATTTTAGCAACAAAAAACAAGATCTTTGAACTTTCAGGATAGTTTCTGGCCACAAGCGGAGAGTGACTGAGCAGTGGCACACCGAGGGAGCAGCAAACAGCGAGCATGTATGACTGCTACTGTTTTACGTTTATATTAGTTCCAAGAGTTAAATAAAATGAGATATGCACCCACCTGAAATTTGAAAAACTTCCTAAAGTATAGCTTGTCGCCAGCTTGAGTGGTGTAACTGACGGCACAAACCAGGCTGGAGAAAAAAATAACACAAAGTAAAAGAGAACCATCCTTTGCATTTTGCCAGGTTTTTGTAATTTTTGACATAGAATAAACAAAACAAATTCAGTGGTGATTTTACATAGTATAAAACAAAAGTAAATGTAATTTTTTAAATGTACTTAGTGGTCTAATTATATAAAGCTATGTAAATATTTTGGCAATTGATACGTCTGGTCCTCTAAAAGTGAAACACATCTCCGCTGAGCATTGGCAGCAGGTGTCTGACAGTATGGCTTCTAAATCGGTGCCGCTCCAAAGTTGTTCAGGTATTAGTTACATAGGTTTATTACTTGCTATTACTCTACATAACTCAAGCTGTGCACATTGTAACTTTTCAATATCATCCATTTTGTCCGTACCCCACCCCCACCCCACCCCCCCAACTTTTTGTTTCCCGGATAACAGCCGAGATCAACCTCATGCAACCCCCACCCTTCCACCTGGAAAACAACAGAGACTTTGCATATGCATCCCAATAACCCCACGCCCACCACCACCTGACGAGACGCATAACGGTGCATCAACCCCACATTAAAAATGCTTTCAGCGACCCTGGCTCTACTCCAACTTGTCTTACATGTGTGTTCCGATCTCCTTGACTTCATGGTGGATGACATCATCAATGCAGCACTCGGGTTTGAGCTCTGCTACAGCAGAGTTTGATGCAGACAGGTTTAACCTCTGAGAGCTGGTCTGCAGGTCAGCCTGCAAACAGTAGTCCAAACAGCAGCAGCAATGAGACAGCAGCCCATGAAATCTAAGCATGCAAATGTATTCTTATAATGTATAGGGCAGCACAATATACAATTTGTTCATTGTTATTGTGACATTTCTAATCTTGATAAAACAGAAGGCTAAAATACTATATGCAAATGTTTTTTTCCTTTTTTAATGAAGTAAGAGCATATTATTAAAAGGGGACTTAACATATTACACAAAAACATAAATTCTGACCCAGTCACAGATACGTTTCTGTGGGTGTTGTGATGAATCAGTAAAGTATTTGGGGAAAATAATGCAGCCCAATCTTTCATTTGTTCATAATAAACTGCTAGGCACATTATAATTAACATTATGATATAGTTGCTGGTATATTGTCTACATTGTACAGCCTTACTGCACTTTACCTTTACTAGGATATCCTTTACCACTTGGCTGCTGTCATTGTGCACACTGATGTAACTTGAGAAGGTCTCGCCAAGGAAAATATTTCTGTGCATCAGAAAGAGAGAGTGCATACACTATATTTATTAGGTCACTATGAGGTACAGGAATAGACACTACAACCAAGAACAGATTCTCAATACAGAGAAAGACTGAAATGGCCAGGTTACCAGATACGGATGAAGCCGTATCTTCTTTTGTTTACATCAATGGTGGTTTCTATAAGATTACAGGTGAAACAATGTTTCACCAAGAAAAATAATACAAAAAAAAATCACTTTTTTTTTTATTGGTGTGAAACAAAAAATGCTCATAAAAATGTGGTTTCTTGCGTGGGGCAAAATAGCAGCTTGACTTCCTGAACAGTAACACATTTTTCTGACCAATGATCTACTCCCAATACACTTTATCTTGGTATGATATCAAAGTCAGGAACTTTTACCCAAAATTCTGTGGCAACGTGAGCATCTCCCCAAGCATTAAGGTCTCAGCCCCTTTAATAGTAGATGGATCTTCCCTCATGAGCCGTCCAAACAAGTCCCCTGCAGACACAAAATAATAAGAGGTTAAATGATGCTGAATCTACGTAACGGTAACACCATGGGAAATGTTTAACAGGAGTGTGAAATGATTAAAGACTTTTAATCGTGACCTGAACAGATCAGATTCTGATTTTTGCCGGATGAAAAAATATCTTGCTCTCTACATTTCGAAACTTGAAAGTTTGATCAACGGCCAGCGCTGCAGGGCTCTGCCCGATGAGTGACAGGCTGATATAGTTAAAGTGTATAGTATGACAGTCATTCGATATGATGTCAAAGGCAAGGCCTAGACAAATTATGACCAATATATGTTACAGAATACCTTTAGCTGGAGTCTGCAATAACTAAATTAAAGAAAACAGGAGAAGGCATAGCATGAGACAGGGCTGGCTTCAGACTCACTTCATTCATTTTATCTTTACGCTATCATGTTCTCCTCATTCATCCTGATTTATGGTGGAATATGTCCCACTTTCGTTTTGGCCCCTCATATAAATAGAGGGCCTACGAAGAAGTGTCATAATGACATATGCCTCTGGAACGGCACTGTTAATGGCTGAGTATCCTGTTTCCGAGCTGCCGGACTGTGGCACAAGGGAAAACAAACATTATAAATTCTTGTTGGGTCTGCAGGTTATATTCTGAGCTCGAGACATTCCAGGCCTTTCATTCCCTTTCTGCTAACAGGCTTTAAAATAATTTAATGGTGGTGTCAAGTATGGAAGATAAATATGTCAGTCCTCCCAATTGTTGTAAGGAAATCACTTAATCTCGTAAGGAGACGGTAGCTCCAATTTCTTGTCATCATTTGGTTGGAATTAAATGAAACAGTGAATATCAACACAAATCACACAAACTGTAAATTAATTTGCTGCCATTGAGTTTTTATGTCACTTAATACTCATCATTAGACTACCATTCATTGTTCAGCAATTTTAGCATTTTTGACCAAACTTTATTCCTTTAATAAATCAAACACCACTAATTTGTTTTTACCTGGAAGGTCTCGGTCTTCGCAGGTCACAGGCATGTTGGTGAACAATGTGGGTTTCGTCAGTCGCATCACTAGGAAAAAACATGTACAGCTTAATACATGAGCAACATTCTGACATTAAGTTTATACATTTGTGCTAAACTGAGATCAGGGCTGGTGTCACTCCAAGATAACTTGACTCTGCTATTAATTCTTGAAATTCTGATACCTTCTTCTACATTACAAACCAAAAGTGAGTGCTGTTTTAGCTGAAACTGGTGACATGCGGGAAGTGAGTATCTTTATGGACCACAGTGAACTCTAGACTATTTATATGCTGGCGCTAATAATGTGCAAACGAAATATAAATGTAACAAGCATGCTTATTGCCTCATGTATATTGATAAGACTTATCGTGATAAATGAAATCACACTACATCACAATACACATTTCGAAGAATATTGTCATATCATCAGTACTTAAAGAACACTAAGAGGCTGTATATTTCATTACAAGTCAAGCATTGGTTTATTAACTTTTGCACAGCGGAGTACTGAAATGGTGATCAGATGTCAAAAATATTGTATGGGATCATCTAAAATAAAACTTTCTTGTTATATTATATTTTAATCACATCACCTAACTTATCTATCCTGTCCTTATCTGATCCACTTATCCTTAACCAGGGTCACGGAACGTGCTGGGAGCTGTTCATAGGATGAAACACAGAAAAGCGTTCTCAGGCACACTCCTAAGCTTGATTTAGCCTCTCCATGCATACCAAACATGCATGTCTTTGGGCTGTGGGAGGAAACCTGAGTACCTGGCAGAAGGTTTGCAACTACCAGAAACTCTTATTATGTAACCCACAGAAAAGCTGTAAAATAAACATGGACCACCGTAAGAGTGCTAAATCAATTCTCTACCATTATTTCTGGCCAGAAAACACACTAGATCTATACTAAGCATTAATTCTGACTGGTCTAATTATCAAAAATATACTGTACCTAGTCTGTATACGTTTGATAATTAGTACTGTACTGTAATTAGTTGAGTCCTAGTCTACTCCAGTATCTTGACTGGCGGTACATTTGGGTACTGTAAAAAGTGGCAATAAGGAGAGTACATTATACTCAATTAGATATCAGTATTTTACATTCATTTCTTTTTTATTGAGTTCCTATATTGCTTTGTTGGTGATCACACTTTCCACTTTTAGCTTTAGGAGCTTTAATAGCCTACTTCATTTTACACTGAAAAAATCCAACAACAGAAGAACAAAGATTAACAACAGTCCACTGTATGTACCCAGAAGCAGCTCCTCTGACACTTTACACTTAAGTGGAATTATGGCAGCTACTTTTCTTTCACTTGAGTCATTATTTTGTTAAATTATGGATACCTTTGCTTCAGTGTGGCTGATTTATTCACCGCTGTGCAAGACTAATATTCCAGCTGAGAACCACTGATAAATAAAGCAAATCAAGATCTGCTGCAGCTGCGAACACACTGCAGCAGTGATTTTAAAAATGCATGAGTCATGTTACCGGCAGTAAATTAGCAGCTGTTGTTAGCTGCTGCTTAATTGATTCTGAATTCACTGAGAGGTTGGTCATGAGATTTCTTTTTATGCAGTTAAAGCCTTTAAGCTATTTCCATTATTGTCAAAGAACCCACCATCCAATATTACAAAATATTGCCTTAGACATTATGGGTGTAATTATTTTGAAATTGAGAATACTAAAGGTTTCATTTATCATCTTTAATAGAAACTGAAATTCTCAGGGTTTATTTTGTTCGACATAGCAGAAACCAATCCGACCTAAACCAATAAAAGCTGAGCTCATTGGAATCAACACATTTTAATCCATAAAATAAAAAATACATTTAATCTTAACCTCACAATTGAAAACTGCATCAAACCAGAAAACATATGTCCACCCCTAGCCTGCAATACTACTAAAATAACTAATGTAATATTAAGTCATACTACCAATACTGAAAATAGACTAAACTTCAATCAGTGTTCCATAATAAATGAATATTCCTCTAAAAAGCAGAAATAAAAGTTTTACTCGATTTAATCAAATTTGATCAACTATTTCTTTAAAATTAATCCATACATTTCAAAAGAGGTGTGACCACCTGCAAAGGGTCCAGACTGTCAACAATGCAAATTATAGTGAATCAGTAACTAAATGTTAGCAACCAAAACTGTGTAAAAAGCAGATTCTTTTTATTTCAAACATACTTAAATAGAGGTAACATGTACATCTGTACATGTAGTTCTGGTTAAGGATAGACAATAATATTTACTGTGGTACTGATAAATTACAATATATTATTCAATTTGTCTGAGTATGTTGTGCTGCACTTCTTTACAAAGGACCAGCTGCAAGCAGCATTGAAAACAAGGGAGTAATTTGTGCTGTTCAAATGGATGCATTGTATTTTGACAGTATATTTATAACTGGACACCCCTGGCTAAATATTGTGATAGGTTTTTTATCGTAAAATAAATCAAAATATTGTGAAAAACTATTGCGGTAACCCCTACCTTCAACCAAGCACTAGAATTAATCTAGTTAAAAAGCAGATTACTAACTACCATATACTGAGAAATCCTTGTGAAATTAGTGAAATGTTGATGTCATATTAATACTGTATATATATTCATGTTCAATTATATGTATATATATTCAATTAGCGCATATATATATATATTAGTGGTGGGCCGTTATCGGTGTTAACGTGCTGCGTTAATGTGAGACTGTTATCGCGCGATAAAAAAATATCAAAGTTGGGTTGGGAGCTGGGTCTATACTATGCAAGCTATGATGATTTTCACCTTGATATTTTAGCGCGGATTTACTCTCTCTCTCTCTGTCTTTCTCTCTCGTTCGTGACTTTTCCAGATTGCAACCTGTCTCGCTCTCTGTTTCTCTCTCTCTCTCTGTAGCGCTCTCTCTCTCCTGTGCGCGCTTCAGACCTTCGGCAGAATTCAAATGAGCCATTTTGATTTAGATTAATTTAGATTAAAATTTCTATCTAGATAAATCTAAATTAATTCCAAGATTACAATGAGATTAACCTAGATCAGGGCTCTCAAGTTGACCCAAAACCTGCGCGTGAGATTTTCGGGATGTGCGGCCGAGCGGGGGGGGTGTTGTTGTG
>JBBPDB010000036.1:1691738-1715760 GCA_037974465.1 Brachypetersius altus | reverse complement strand
GCGTTCTTTATCCGTGTGATGAGAACCGAACCCAGAGAACTTGTTAGTGACGTCCTGGATCTCCTTCACGTTTCTCAGAGTTAAAGATAAATGTGTTAGAGTCGTAGAAACTCTTACTGCCCAGACAGACAGTCGAGCTGGAACTTCATCACTTCCCAGCTGTTGTATCTTCATTACTGTTTCCAAGTCTCTCATAACGTTTCGACCAGTCATAGCTGTGATGCAATTGGCTTGGCTGCGGCTCACTGTTGGCCCTGCCGTCGAGCAGCTTGCGTTCAGGCCCATTTTGGATCTTTTTATTCATAATGGTTCGCAGTATGGCACTGTTCCTTGTGGGACATCCTCAATGTTTCTGTTCTTTAACCACTGTTGTTTTGCCACCATAATTCTGTCAAGGAGAGAACAAGTGAGTAAACCCTTTGTTTTTTTTTCTATCAGGTCAAGAAAGTCACCAAGACCACCACGACCCGTACAGTTATTCCCTCAGTCGCCGACACACTCTCTCTAGATGGCACCGGTTCCGTGACTGGTATGAGTGGTTATAATGCGCCGATTGACCGCTTGTACAGGCCTCCGGGGGGACATATGGAATACCCAACTGCTACAGTCCCTCGTAACTACCACTATGGACCACCAGCGGTCTATGACGACTACCGCAGTGCCCCGCCCTCAGAAACCTATGCCAGTCTCAACCGAGGAGCACGCATGGATGATCGTTACAGGTGTGTGTAATTGAGTCTATGTTGAGACTGAAGTATCGGTTTACATGAGATCTAATCAATTAATCCTCATATGTTGTGTGAAGATGTAAGCCTTTGTTTGCCTGTTTCCAGACCTGTGGATGGCTACCGCACGCTGGATGCTGGTTACCGCGTCCACAGCAGGCCCCAGCTGGACCCCTATGCCGCCCAGCCGCAGGTGGGACGCATGGGCAGCGCGCTAGAGATCTCTGGCATGCAGCGCTTTGTCCCTGAGCCGTATGGACTGGAGGACGACCAGAGAAGTTTGGGATACGATGAACCTGATTATGGCATGGGAGCACCTATACACTACAGTACCATGCCCCGGCTAGGACATCATGCTCCGCCTCCACGTAGGACAGGGTGAGTGTGTGTGTGTGGAGTGGAGTGTTTGGCGGTTCAGTCCTATTTTAATTTAACCAAGATTCCTATTGACATGAGAGCATCCCAAGCCAAGACACTGTTGTAGAAGCAGGAAGGAGTCATTTTAAAAAAGCAGACTAAGCAACTCTCGCAATATTTAACATTATTGGAATGATACTGTATTAACTGATGTTTGAGGGAAGTTAAGATGGTTGGAGTTGGTTTTATTTATACTGCAGCACTGTGCTGTCTTTGTTTGCACTTGTGTTAATCTGCAGGTCCTACGAGGGCACTCTGGATGGGGATATGAGTGGAGCAGGCGATATGTATTACTGGGGAGGAGGAGCACCTCTGGCTCAAGGAGAGCGAGGCAGCATGGCATCACTGGACAGCACCCTGCGGAAAGGCCCCGCCCCCGCGTCATGGAGACAGCCCGAATTGCCTGAAGTCATTGCCATGCTCAACTACCGCCTGGATCCGGTCAAGAGCAACGCTGCTGCTTACCTCCAACATCTCACCTTCAAAAATGACAAGGTACGCACCGACAATAGACCAAAAGAAAATAGGACTCTGCTTGCTCGTGTTTCATCACTCACCTCCCTCTGTCTTCCGCTGCGTAGGTGAAGTCAGAAGTAAGGCGTCTGAAGGGCATTCCTGCTCTGGTGTCCATGTTGGACAATCCAAAGAAGGAGGTGCACCACGCAGCCTGTGGAGCGCTGAAGAACATCTCATACGGACGAGATCCCGACAACAAGATTGCCATCAAGAACTGTGACGGAATCCCTGCACTTGTTCGGCTACTGAGAAAGACCAGAGATCAGGACCTCACCGATACCATCACAGGTATTGGGTTACATCACATTACATTTGGCACATTAAGTGACCTTACGATTTGAGGAAAGTTTCAGGATAGTGGGAGAACCAGAGGTGCAAAAGTAGTGCAAGATATAAGCTTCCTGAAAAGAAGGGCAGGCGTGATTTTTGGATGGAACATCAGGCGAGGTGGTGCTCTCTGAGCCGCTGAATCGTCAGGAGGTTTTGGAAGATAGAGAGGGATTCTGGTAGCACTTGGCAGCTCATTCCACGAGCGGGGAACCACAAGAGAGACCAGTCTGGACTGGTGTGTAAAGGTGGCAGAGCCAGACGAGGTTCCTTGGAGGAACATGGTTTGCTTTAGAATTGGTCATGATGGGCCTTGTTCCTCTCTCAGGCACGTTGTGGAACCTCTCATCTCATGACTCTGTGAAGATGGAGATCGTGGACCATGCGCTCCATGCGCTGTCTGATGAAGTGATGGTGCCACACTCAGGTTGGGAGAGAGGGAACGATGGAGGAGAGGAGACCTGCAAGCCTCGACACTTGGAGTGGGAGACGGCTCTCACCAACACTGCTGGCTGTTTGAGGTACTTCATGGTTTCATATTCAAAACCTGGATGATTATTTGCACTCCATTATTTGGTGTTGGGCCATTTAACAGTATTTAATCATTGCTGTGATTAATTATGCTTCCCAGCGTATTATGATATACACATGTAATAAGCACTGACTAATTTCATGTTTCATTGTGAAGGATGCATAACTAGGCCTTTAAAGTTAGATCTCCGTCATCTGTAGTTTATAATAATGTCTTAATGTAGCACAACTGGGTCATTTTCTGGTTTGTTTTCCATCTAGTTGTGCTATTTTGGCCACCTCTACTTTTGTTAGTTTGATTAATCCTCAGCTCCCAGACAATGTGCAGCTCATCATTAGCACAGGGCAGGGAAATTATGGTCTTAAACAAGATAACGTCCTTTTTTGGAGCTTCCATGTGTGTAACAGTGGAGATTCAGATGTCACAGGAAACTTTGTTCTAAAACAAAATAATTTTATTTTAAACTTGAAAAAGGGCATAAAGTGACGTCTACAGTTAACAGGGACTTAATATATTTTAATTTCAGAGAAAACGTGGTGTGAGAAGCACAATCGTGTGTGTATGTGTCAGAGTGTGAGGGTGGGGCTGCGTGTAAGCAGCACTCTTGGCTGTTTTGAAGCGGCAGAGACAGAAAGTAACTGTAAATTTTCTTTTCGTTATAAAACTAATGTGTCTAAGCTGCTTTGTTTTTTTGGGGTGGGTGTTTGGGGGGCAGCTGTGTTAAAACTAATCATATCAAGTTGACTGGGCTGTGCTTAAAAAAGGATATGAGACGCATGCACACACTGTTTCAGGCATTAGAAAAGGAGAAAACGGGGGAAATACACTCAGGGTTCTGAGATTTAGTGTTCAGTCTTAAACCATTTAAACCATCACTTTTATTTCTAGACATTTTAGACATTCCTCCTGATCTGGTTGTTTTTTAGGCTTTTCTGTCAGTTCTTTGCACTAAAGCTGCTTTTCACGCAGCCCTAAAGGTGTCTGCGTGTTGAAGGTGCGAGTGTTAATTATGGCTCAGCAGTAACGGCTTCTGTTCAAACATGAACAGAATACATTTCTGGGAAGCAAACTGGGTCCTTCCAGAGTCGTTTGACCCCAAGAATGAATGGAATTTCAGCTCTGGTCTGTGTTGTCTGTTGGCGATTAGTTACTGTTAAATTCCAGAGTTAAAATCCAGGCTTTCGGCAGCTCCAGCGAGGCTCAACAGGACAGGAGTGAGTCCACAGAGACAGAGGGGAGGGCTTGAGGGTTTTTATTTTTTTCACGGTGTTTGTTGGTAAGGGGTTATCTGTAAGCGATCGAAGGCGAAGGGATGTGTGCGCGCGCACATGCACATGTTTGAGAGGAACCTACTTTCTTGTAAGCAAGAAAGAGGGGAAGTCGAAGGGGAAATGCTTGTTGTACTGCGAGAGCTGTGTGAAAACTGCTCTCTAATAGTACTGGGAGGCTACAAAGGGGAGAAATGTGATCTCTAAATCCACTTATTTCTCTTGAGTGCTTCTCTTTGAGATGCTCCTTCATTCCTGTTTGCCTTTAGAAAGCGCTCTGTTCCCTCGGAGAAATGTTTTCCCCCTGATTACATCTAAAGAGAGCTAAAAGTGTCTCGCCCTTTCTAAGGCGCTGTTCTGTCTGTGGCTTTAGATTTGCTCTGTCTTTCAGGCTGTGTGTTCAAAGCAGTGCTTTTTCGGATGGTAACGTTCTTTCTGATGGACATGAGTAAACACGCACCAGCGGTGTTATGTGCGTGTCCTTACATTCCACCAGTATTACATGCATGCTTTTCTGTGGAATAGGAACACAGGATCAATGAGGTCATTTTCAGATTTCAATAGTTTAGCCCTGTGCATTCATGTGTTTCAGCCAATCTGAAAAGAGATTAGTTACACATCAGCCTTAAAGGGGCAGTAACAAACCTGTTTAATTCCAATGGTCGCATACGAATGAATGACAGTGAGTCATAAATTATATTTATTCCACAAACCCATCAAATGTCAGGGGAAAAAAGGAATCGGAAGGTAAATGCTTAACGAGCACTTTTAAACCGCATTGACCAATCAGTGCTCTTAATGGATGAGTGCAAAGTAATCCGACTCATTTGTGTCTCTGGTTGGTCTCTTGTATAGCTGTGCATTACATTATCTATTGATGTTTATTGCTGTGCCCATCTCTGCAATACTGATATTGTAGAAGGCTGTGATATGCAAATGAGCCTCTAACCAATCACAGTGTTTCTGCCAGGGAGACCAATCACAGCTCCAGGTGAGTTACTAGTTATTTTGGCCAATATTTAACCATTAAGGGCATTGATTGGTGCAGTTTCCTCTGTGATCAATACAGTTTTCTTACTCTGATGGGTTTGTGTACCAAAAAGGTCATCATTCATTCTTATGAGACCATTTTCCAACCATATACTTAAACAGGCCGTTTCTGTTACTGTACCTGATGTAACCCTGATGTATGTAAATGGCCTGTTGTCTGATTGGCTGCCCTGTATTTTTAACAGTCCATGGAGCTTCAGCTTGACCAGGTGGGACAGATGGAATTTGTGGGTTTTGTGATCTTTGAAAATGTGCCGTTTTTGCATTGTAGTTTCCATATATGGCCTGTGTAGATGGGAAAGGGACGCTTAAGGCCTATTAACGTATTAAAATCCATTGCAGTCGCAATATGTAGCAGTAAAATTGCAATACTAATATTTTGTCCATATCGCACAGCTCTAGTCTCTTCTCAAATTCTTTAAAATTTGATGGAAAGAGTCCGAGCTGCTCCGGGTCGTTCGGGTTCTCTCTTTAACGCCCACTCTGCCTGATTTCTGCAGGAATGTGAGCTCTGAGAGGAGCGAGGCCAGGAGGAAGCTGAGAGAATGCTCTGGCTTGGTTGATTCGCTCATGTACATCGTCCAATCCCAGATTAACTGTAAAGACGTGGATAACAAGGTCAGTTACAAATACTATAATCTCATTGTAAAACATGTTATAGCTACTTATTTGTCCTAATAGACACTTCACAGCCAAAACTATTAATTTGGGGTGCTTTATTGGCATGACAAATTGAGCTACATTTGTATTGCATACATTTGTGTCTTAATCATATTGTATTGTTTGAATGCATTTGTGTGTCTTAGTTTTTAAATTATGCATGTCTTAGTCCTATTGTTTGCTGTTTTTTCTAGCTGGTGGAGAACAGTGTGTGTCTGCTGAGGAATCTGTCCTATCAGGTGCATCGGGAGGTGCCGGGCTGTGAGCGCTACCAGGACGCCACACCCGTCAGCCAGGGCCCCACCCCTTCCAACCAGAAGAGCGGCTGCTTCAGCTCCCGCAAGGGCAAAGGTATGTGTGCTTTATCAGGAATTCACCACACAGTATCTGTTCCATTGCTGGAAGTGGGTTACATTTTTCCTTTGGATTTTCTGTACTCCATTGTTACCATTATGCAATACAATCATTTTGAACTTTTACTGCATGAGAATGATGGTGAATCTTTTGCATTTTGGTTTAATTGTCATGTAAGTTCATGAATGCAAGCTTGTTGCTTTGGGTGGCTGGGGCACTGTTGCTCTGTTTTTCTTACTGAAATCCTCTCTTCCCTGTCTTTCCACTCCTGCCATGTCGTTTTGTTTTCTTCCTCTCCTGCTTTCTGCTTTCGGTCCCATTACAGACGAGTGGTTTTCCAAAGGTAAGCCTGTCCTTTTGTAAGCATTGCTTGCTTTTTGTAGATCGCTAATGTAAAATAAGCCCATTTTTTTGCCCAGCTGTGAATTCTTCTGATGCTGGTTTGGTCAAGTTTTGCACTGCATCAATTAATGGGATTTGAAATGGGAGTTTGATACCAAGCCTTTATTAAAAGAATAGACCTTCCCTTGCAATCACTCATCTCATTTCAAATTAATTTCAGGAGCTTGACTTGCTCTCCTAAGGGTGGAGCCATGCTCATCATTGTTCACCATCTGTTATTTTTCAAATATTCCATGAAATGTTCATTCTGGCCACAAGGGGGTGCAACGCTTAATAACTGTAAACTTCTGCTGAGCTTTTACAGTTCATTAACCTTGAACACTCACAGTAAATAGTGTATCACAGTTGGTATAAGGGGGGCACAATTTTAATGGTTATTTATTGTTTTATTTCTTATACAATAAAGTTGTCCTGTTATTTACAGGGAAGAAAGATGATGACGGAACTTCTGACACAATTGACATTCCAAAGAGGACCTCACCCGCCAAAGGTTTGGAGGCACTATTTGGTGACACTCCAGAAATAGTATAATGATGGAGAAAGTAAAGCATGCACTTTCCAGTTTGGATGGAAAAAAATAGAGAAGAGTTTAATGACCCTCCTTCTGTAAGGGTGCAAATAGTTTTTCCGTCTCTGTTTTGGGTTTTAGGTTATGAGTTGCTATTCCAGCCTGAAGTGGTTCGTGTGTACACTTCTCTGCTGAAGGAGAGCAAGAACCCTACAGTCCTAGAAGCTTCTGCAGGAGCCATACAGAACCTGTGTGCAGGCCGCTGGACTGTAAGTACATGTTACTGACCGCCCTACAGCTGCCATGCAATACTTTGATTATAGCTCATGCAGTGTAGCTTTGATGCACTGTGCTATATTTTATTTTGATTGTCTCTCTCTCTCTCGCAGTACGGGCGCTACATACGGGCGATCATGAGACAGGAGAAAGGGTTGCCCATGCTGACAGAGCTGTTGGCTCATGGGAACGACCGTGTGGTCAGAGCCATGTCTGGGGCCCTTCGAAACCTGGCTATTGATTCTCGCAATCGTGAACTGCTAGGTCAGTGTGTGTGTATGTTGCCTGGGAGGAAAAAGTGATTACTCTGTATGTAGAGAGAACGTTCTGTACCACAGCAGTTCCATATGCACTGAATGGCCAAAGTGTGTGAAAGTTTAAGTGTAATGTTGATGTTTTAAATAACTCCTGTAATACGAAGGACGCTGTCATGTAAAGACTAAATCGCTCTTGTTCATTTCACTGCAGTGCTGAATGACTTCGCAGTAGGCTTTTCTTGGCACCATTTATCCCACTCTGTTGCGAGAAAAATGATTTTTGAAAAAACGCTTGGTGTGAATGCCTCTCGGGGAAACATCCTGCCTTTGGCAAACTTTGTGTGGAAGTGGGAGCCTTCAAAAGCTTCAAAAAAGTGCAGTCTTGTTAATTAGGGGTTTAAATCACTTGTTCCAATAGAACTAATCTGTCAGGTGTTGTACCGTCTGTAACTCTTTTCCCTCTTCTCTGTGTGTGTCTCTGTATGCGTGTGTCTGTGTCTGAGTGTAGGTAGGCACACGGTGCCGAACCTGGTGGTGAACCTGCCGGGCGGAGGGCAGAGCCAGCCGGTGCGTGCGCTCTCTGAAGAGACGGTGGTGTCGGTGCTCAGTACTCTGGCTGAGGTTGTGGGTTCCAGTGTAGATGCTGCCAAAACCCTCCGCAGCTCGCAGGGCATTGAGCGACTGGTGCTCATCAACAAGGATGGGTCAGTATGCGTGTGTGTTTATGTGCGTGTATCTGTACATATAAAACACATACATGGATACATTAGTGCTGGGCCATTAACTATTCACAAATTTATTCACAAAGTTGGGTTGGGAGCTGGGTCTATGCTACGCAAGCTATGATGACTTTCACCTTGATATTTTAGCGTGGATTTACTCTGTCTGTCTCTGTCTCTCTCTGTCTCTCTCTTTCTCTCTCTGGTTCGTGACTTTTCTGGATCGCGCCTGTTTTAAACCTGTCTCGCTCTCTGTCTCTCTCGTTCGCTTTTCTGGAGCGCGCGGATCATCTCTCTCTCGCGCTCTCTCTGTCTCTGTCTCGCTCGCTCTCTCTCTGTGTCTATCTCTCTCTCTCGCTCTCTTTCTCTGTCTCGCTCTCGTCTGTGCGATCATCTCTCTCTCGCTCTCGCTCTCTCGCTCTCTCTGTAGCTCTCTCTCGCTCTCTCTGTAGTTCTCTCTCTCTCTTCGGGTTAATATTTACATTTTCTTTAAGGGTAATGTATTAAACTGAGTTCCAAATGAAATTAAAGTGATCTGGGAGAACATTTGGAGGCATATTTATGGTTTACACTATAACAACAGTCATTGGGATCATTTTTTTGGAGGGGGGCATTTTAATCTTGATTAATATCAAGATTACAATGAGATTAATCTAGATTAAAAATGTATCTATGGCCACCTCTAATATATATATATACACACACACACACATTATATACATACACACACATTATATACGAGAATTCCAGAGACTCTTATTATGTAATGCGCATAAAGGTTGGTTCGGAAATACATTTTGTGTAAACAAAACAAAATAAAATTGAACCTGCAAAATAGCCACAGCTTGTACAAAATAACAAACGAAGTTAAATAACGAAGTTTAAAATGCTCAGTGTTTACAGGTCAGGCTGTGAGACAGACCTCCTGAGAGGAGACGAAGTGGTCTAAAGTGTCTTTTGAATTCTGTGTTGAAAGCATCCCCCTAAATAGTTTCTAAATCGTGTTAACAGCGAGAGAAAGGTTTTAAATGGTGTGTATCCGTCAGCAGAAGCAGTGTTAGCCTGGCTGACAGTGTTAGCAGAGTTAGCGCCTCCGCTGTCCTGATCTCTGAGCTCCTCTGAGTGAGACAGCCCGAGGGGAGACTGACAGGCAGCAGGAGAGAAACATGAAGCAGCCCGTTGACTGAACCGGTACCTTTCAGAGCCAGCAGATGCTCCTGTTTAGTCTGAGTAACATCCATTCTGTCTGATGGTAAACCAACCGACCCTTCGGCCGCACTAGCTGAAGACGGAAGCTAGACAGGGACAAAACGCGTTTTCCTCTCTGCTGCCCCCTTTGGATGTAGTTCGGGTGGCTGTGTATGTTCATGTTTTTGGTTATGTTTGTATTTGTGTGCTTATTTTAGTTGTATGTCTGTTTTTAAGTTTGTATTTGTGTATTTATATTTGTTTTATGTCTGTTTGTTTTTATATTTGTGTTTTTGTCTGTGTTTGTATTTGCATAAAAACAAACAAACAAATAGACGATGCCATGGTATATAAACAAATAAAAATGCTCATGCAGAAAAGGATTAAGCAAATAGATTAAAAGACAGACAGACAGACAAATAAAGAGACAAATAAAGAGATGGATAGATAGATCTTGAGTGTTCTGGGCAGAAGGAAGGAGGTTCACGTCCAAGATTTTACAGTACATGGCCCCATCAATTGGTCCCTCAATGCAGTAAAGTCATCATTAGAAGAAAAACATCCCCAAACATAATGTTTCCACCACCATGCTTAACTGTAGGGATGTGTTCTTTGGGTCGTACTCAGCATTTCTCTTCCTCCTAACACAGCGAGTCGAACTGATGCCAAAGAGCTCGGTTTTTGGTCTCATGTGACCACAGCATCATTAACAAGCTCCTCCTGTGTAGTACTGGGCCGATCCCTCACCTTTCTCATGATCGTCCTCACCCCATGAGGCAGGATACTGCATAGAGGTCCAGACTGAGGGCAATTCATCGGCATTTTATATTTCTTCCATTTCTGAATAATTGCACCAACTGTTGTCACCTTCTCATCAAGCTTCTTGCAGATGGTCTTCAAACCCATTCCAGAATAGAGCAGGGGTGTCAAACTCCAGTCCTGGAGGGCCATGGTCCAGCATGTTGTGGTGATTTCCCTGCTCAGAAACACCTGGTTCACCTCCCCAGGTATTTGCCAGGTTTAGTGAATATGTTTGAGGAGAAGAACAGTCAAACTGTGCTGGACACTGGCCCTCCAGGACCGGAGTATGACACCCCTGGGATAGAGGGATTTGAAAACTGGGGGCCAGCTGACCTCAATAACAGTTAATACAGACATGGTTCATTGTTCAACAGCAAATCACTCACTTTTTTAACATCACACAAGTCCTACTTGTTGGAATATAATGAGACACATTTTAGTCTTCAACAGGGTTATGGTCCCAAGCAACTTCCAAATTGTGCCTAAATAATATCCAGTCCAAAGAAAAGCAAAAAGTTTTGAGAATATGCCTCCCCAGCCTCCAGATCTTTCTCTGAAATGACCTGAACTGTCTGCATGCTTCAAAAGGTGCTGGGAGGGTTTGAACACAAGTTATTTCCAACAATTGCTGTACATTTGTTTTCAGTATTTTTAATGCTTTCTTGTAATACAATTTTAAAAGAGCAGCATATAATTTATTTATTTTAAATACAAAAGTGGGCCCATAATTTACGTATTTGGCCCGTAATGTACGTATTTGCAAAAAGGAAGAGCATTAAAAATAGAGAGTTAAAGCATATATAAATAATAATATATATTATATATTATAAATAATAATGTATTATTATTATTATTATTATTATTATTATTATTATTATTATTATTATTATTATATACAGCTATCTGTAATAGCTTTTAAACATGATGTATACCAAAATTAATGTTCGTTTTTGGGCATATTACCATAGGAAAAAATGTTTATACTGAAAGGCAGATTATAGAATAGGTTTGGGTAGTGCTCTATATGGGCAAACGTTTTTCAGGATTTGGGCTATACTTATAGTGAAGGACAATATTAATACTTCAGCATACCAAGACGTTTTGAATGTCACCATGCTTCCATCGTTGTGCTCCAGTGCACAAAACAAGCTCCATAACCTTAACCGCATCCAACACCTTTGGGAGGACCTGGAACGAAGATTGCGAGCCAGTCCTTCTCATCCAACATCAGTGCCTGACCCCATAAATGCTCTAAAGAATAAATGTACACACATTTCTCACAGAACCACTTAAACCACTCAATCTTGTGGAAAGCCTTCCAAGAAAAAAATGGAACGGGGGACCAGCTCCATATTAAAGTCTTTATTTTTGAATGCAATTTCATTAAGGTCCCTGTTAGTAGGATGGCCAGGCGTCCCAATACTTTTGTCCGTATTGTGTCTCTTGTTTAGCCATCACCCTATATTTGCAATTTATCTAAATGAGCATGTTCGTTTTACAGACAAGCATCCGTACAGAACACGACTGTTATATGGTTGATTTGACATTTAAATGAGAAAGCTTGGAGAAGAAGGAAAGAGATTTATATCGAGAAAGAGTTGTCAGTGTGTCATTTTTAGCAGCCGCTACATTCAACCGCTTGAAACAGCTGATGGACGTGTCTATTGCTTTGATGGGGGGGATTGGATTTGTACAATGGCGATTTAAATGTAATTCCAGAGACTGTGGTTTCAGTTACATCATAAATATTGGAGTACACGTGTATATGGCTAAGCAAAGACTAATCGTTATACACCAGAATCGGGTGTGAGAAATTAGTTGCCTCTCTTATCAGTTGTTCATCCCGGTTTTGTGATGGATGGTCGTGCCCGTGCCCGAGGATGGCCGCTGCTGTAAATAAGACAGGCGCCGCAGCACCGATGGAGCCTTGTGTCCGTCATGGCAGGGGCGCCACGGGCAATGCAGTGAAGGTACAAGGTTTTAATTGCATAATTAATCGTCAGGAATTATTTGGGAGTCTCTACGCTTCTGTGGCTCCGGTCACACAGAATCCGCGGCTGTTTCGTATCGAGATTAGCAACAAGCTAAGCTAATCCATTATCACAACATGACATTTTTGGCCCTATATTTTTACTAAACACTCATATATAGGCATTCAACTCTGATATAATCTGAATTCACAGTATGATATTAATAGTAGTATGCTGCAAGTTTCTATTTTTTTGTTGAAAAAAATCTGACAAGCATTATTGCTAATGTTAGCACTGTTAGCGAACGCCAAAAATTTGATATAATGAGGATAAGGTGTATTGGATAGATCTGCAATAAATTGTATCTTATACTGTCCGAGGTATCTGCTTAAATTATAGTAGTAAAGTGCTGGTAGACTGCATCCCTGCAAGTGTCACGTGATACTATTTATACTCACGGGCTTAGAATCTAAATAAATATTCAAAATAAATATTCAAGTTAGAATATTAATAAAATTGTAGAAGTGAAGTATCTGTATTTGAATCACTTTCATTAGAAACATTTTTTAAATCTACATAACACTAATGTTATGTAGATAATGATAATGTTTTTCACTCCAGGTGATTTTTAATATTATGTTTGTGAAAAATTCTATAACAGAGCTCAGTTTAAATAACACCGATATTAGGCTCCAACAAACGTACATTTCAGAACAAAAGATTGCAAAGTAGCACATCTGTAGTAATCTCTTATACCAGTGCAGAAATAGGTATGATGCATCTAAATTCCTGTTTTTGATCTTTGAACGTGGTTTCCACCAGTGACTGCAAATAAGAGGGAAGACATATGACTGCAAATAAGAGGGCCGCATGATTTTTTTTTTATTTTTACATACTGTATTTGCATTGAGATTGCTATACCCTTAGTAGCAATGTAACCAAACTCATCTGTAGCCGAATGACACCTCATTATTCTGCACAATTCCTTCTTCTCAGGTGTTGGAGTGTGGAGTGTGTGAAGACGTTTTTTCACTGCAAGGAGACAAGGTGCCTCGGCTACTGCTGTGCGGTCACACCGTTTGCCATGACTGTTTGACCCGCCTGCCTCTTCATGGCAGGGCCGTGCGTTGTCCATTTGACAGACAGGCCACTGAGCTGGGTAAGTAAAGCTTGCCCTTGTGCTCTTTGAATGTCATTAAAAAATATATGTTTTCCTTTCTGTTAAACTTCCCAATGTATGTAGCTAGTAGTACTGACTCCCCCTTCAGCTAATAGCATCATGAATGTGTGTAGGCAAAGGCTTGTGCATTCCATGTGGGATATGGCAAAAAGAAAGTTGCTATCTTTCTTTTCAAGGAAATGATTTGCTGAGTTCTGTGAACAGCATTGCATACACCATAAAAATGTATTTACTTTTTTAAATAGGGGACTCCGGAGTTTGGGGCCTGAAGAAGAACTTTGCTCTGCTAGAACTGCTTGAAAGGCTACAGAACGGTGCTTCCAATCAGTCAGGAATGTCAGAGGACGCACTGCGAGAGATGGGAGAGGTTAGAACCTGAATTTTTCCAACACACACTACAGTACATGCATCTAACCAGCATAATTATAAAGGTTTGTTTGTTTATGCATTTAAATATGCCCAAATCACTATAACAGCACCACCACTGGTCTAAAACTCTAATCATTGTATAATCTTGTGCATGTGAAAGCCAACATATATTGTTTTTAAGAAACAGGCCCTGGATTCCTGCCTCTGTGTCAACAGCAGTCCTTTTCTTTGCTTGATATTTGCCTAAACAAACCTTAACTGAGCAGAAACACAAATTTAGTGTGAAACGTGTGTAGATGTTTGACTCTATATTAGCTCAGCATCTACTGATATTAACAACAGTGTGGCAAATGTGCCTGTTTTACATTTTATTAAAAGCAGCTTTGTAATCCATCAAAATGCAACTGTCATTTATTACTCCTTTAAGTATTCTCTTTTTATGGGTGCGTATTCAACGTTTATAACATACATTCTTCTTGGCGTCCTGCAGTGCATCATACGCTGTGATGAGGACGAAAGCCACACTGCCTCTATGTACTGCACGGTCTGTGCCACCCATTTATGTGCTGAGTGTTCCCAGCTCACGCACTCCACTCGCACACTGGCCAAGCACCGCCGGGTGCCACTGGCTGACAAACCACATGAAAAGACCCTGTGCCCCCAGCACCAGGTTCATGCTATCGAGTTTGTCTGCCTGGAAGAGGGCTGCCAGCCAGGCCCACTTATGTGCTGCGTCTGCAAGGAGTATGGCAAACATCAAGGGCATAAGGTACTGTGAGTCCACCGTGGAAATTAACTTCCTTCTTGCCACTTCAGATGATGTCCATAATAGACACCCAAAATGCATTAACTGTAAATTGTTTAAAAGTAATCAGCTCCTAAGTGGAACAACCGTCTGAATCTTATTGTCAGTAGATTGTCAGTGGATTTAATCACTGGTTATACCATGGCTGGGAGTCTAAGAGAACATAATTTGCCCTCCCTCTCCCCATTACAGCACAGTGATGGGTAACTCAAGCATCTGATACATGATAGTTAGTGAAGAATTGATTTTGCTGTCTGTTTGGCACAGTCACATTATCTCCTGAAAGCATAAATTAAATCTTGGAAGGTCAGTCATAAGCTTTGTGTGAAGTCTGGTGATTTAAAATATTTTGAAAAATAATTAATCCAGAAGCAATGAGTGCCATGTTACAGCATTGACAGATGATAATTAGGGGCAGTGCCCTAAACTGAACATTATCCTTTGCTGAAACATTATCCTTTACTTCTCAGCATGCTGTTCTGGAAGCTGAGGCAAATCAGATCCGAGCCTCTATTTTGGACATGGCTCACTGTATCCGCACTTTCACTGAGGAAGTGTCTGAATACTCCCGGAAGCTTGTGGGCATCGTGCAGCAGATTGAGGGAGGTGAACAGATTGTGGAGGATGGAATAGGCATGGCCCACACAGAACATGTAAGAACAGATTCTTAGGCATAATGCTGTAAATGCCTTTAACTATTCATCAGAGGAAATGTACTAATACTAGCAATATTAGTACAATAGGAGTGGACAATAGTTAATATTTTACTTATGATAAAAGGATCTTGGCTGATTTTGATTGTGGATCCCTTATTATGTATAAAGTGTCCTCGTCAGTAAAGCTTGTGGTTTTGGCTCTTTCATACCTAAACATGAGTCCTTATTCCTTCCAGGTTCCAGGGACAGCAGAGAACGCTCGATCATGTGTGCGGGCATATTTCGCTGACCTACACGAGACGCTCTGTCGTCAGGAGGAGATGGCTCTCAGTGTGGTGGACGCTCACGTGAGGGAAAGGCTGATTTGGCTCCGGCAGCAGCAGGAGGACATGACCATCCTGCTGTCTCAGGTGTCCACGGCCTGCCTTCACTGCGAGAAGACCCTGCAGCAGGTAAAGCCAGAACACCTCTTTCACTTTTTCTCAAGATGGCAACAGCTTATTACAAGTGATAAACAAGGAATGAGTAAATCAGAAAACTTTGATTTCAGAGGAAATTGCTTACGACTGCACAGAGACACAAAGACAAGTATATATAAAAATATAAAGTGAAAAATGAAACAAGTTTGAAAATACTCTTCTAAATACACTGTGCACTATACATAAAATGCTGTGGTCAGTAGAGAGGTATATATAAATAAATTAATTAATGAATAAACAAGATTACTGTTGAAGTAGTTTACTATTTAACACAGATAGTGGTTTCACTGTTCGTTGTTGCACCTAACAGTAACATAAGTGGAGCTATTGTACATGGTATGACTATTGCCTATGAGAATTAAGCTATTGCACATGTTGATTATGATTACGTACGGAACATCAGTCCCCCAAAAATGTAACTATTCCTATGGCTTCTGATAACTAGTTAGAATTGCATGTTCGAGCACAAATATGTAAACGTAACCCGTTAAATTTGCAGTGGCGCTCCTGGCATGAATGAGTGTAGCTGACCTGCAAGAAACAATGAATTTTTGGGTTGATGAATACAATTGATTTTGAAACAGGACGACTGCAGGGTTGTTTTGGCGAAGCAGGAAATCAACAGACTACTGGAAACATTGCAGAAACAGCAGCAGCAGTTCACAGAGATGGCTGACCATGTTCAGCTGGATGCAGGCATCCCTGTCACATTCACCAAGGTAAAGATGTGGTAGAGTCTGTTTAACAGACTAAATGACCCTCTTTGAACAACACTTTAGTATTTCCTTGAGAGACTAGAATTCTCAAGAACGTCTATGTGGGGCACTTGTCTTAAGTGTCCAAGACATGTACTGGTAGATACTCTCCCACCCACCATTACTCAGTGGTGTGCAGGCACTTGTTGGCAGGTTTGACAGAATTTAAGTAATCAGTTTAGTAGTTAGTGTTCTCCCACAATAGTGGCAGATTAAAATGAAGCACTTGCTAACCTTCACTCCCACAGTATTGGACTCAGTAAGAAATTTGTGTTTCAGGACAACCGTGTGCACATTGGCCCCAAGATGGAAATCCGAGTGGTGACGTTGGGTTTGGATGGCGCTGGCAAAACAACCATTCTCTTTAAACTGAAGCAAGATGAGTTCATGCAACCCATACCAACTATAGGTAACATATAGATAACTTCAGATTAAAGGATATAATTGATTTTTAAAGCCATCTAATGCCACTCACCTATATTTTGTCCTTTTCAGGTTTTAATGTAGAAACTGTTGAATACAAAAATTTGAAATTCACCATCTGGGATGTGGGTGGAAAGCATAAACTTCGACCCCTTTGGAAGCATTATTATCTGAACACACAAGGTAATTTGCTGTTTTTACTGATATAACTTGACAGTCATTTGTTTATCATGAAACATTATCAGTGCTGTAATGTCAATTTCTTCACTTGGAGTATGTCATTATTATAATGTTCTTGTTATTATGCAACATTATAAAAACATTTTTCCTATTCTACAGCGGTGGTGTTTGTAATTGACTGCTGTCACAGGGACAGGCTGATGGAGGCCCACAGTGAACTGGCCAAGCTACTGACTGAGAAAGAGCTGAGAGATGCTCTTCTGCTCATCTTTGCCAACAAACAGGTCAGACTTTGGCTCTACAGGGCTATAGAGCACTGCACACGTAAAAACAGCTGCACTTGCGAAACCTGTTTAGTTCCTAGTGTTTCAAGAAGTGTACATTCATGCAAAGGGTCACTTAAGACATGGTGTAACTCATACTTAAAAAACTGACTTAATTCTTCATCAGGTTTTTGATTTAGTTTTAGTCTATAATAAACCATAACTTGTAACCATAAGGTCAATTTGTATTAATATCACTCTAATACAGAGAATTTAAATACCTCTATTTAACACTATCCATTAGAAAACTGGGTTCAGAAGTGTTGCTATTGAAACAGTATTCTGGCTTATTCGCTGGGTTGGCTTAAAGGACATGCACTATAAGGCTGTATTTGAATACTCTACACGTTAATTTTTTGGGTTTATTTTTTTTAGGTTTGTCAGAAATACTTGATTTAACATTCTCAATTTAAAAGCTATGTATGTTTCTGGTTTATTGATAATTACTCTTATTGTTTGGATTAATTCCCAAAATCACTGAAAAGAAAACTAGCTAGCCTACCAGTCCAACATAAATATTTTAAATTTTTAGTTTTCTTCCAATAATTATCACAGCAATAATATGTCATGTTTTATTAAATGTCCTGCAGCAGCACCATTATGCTAGTCAGTGCTTGCCTTCATATTACACATTGTGTTTTCTGCAGGACGTCCCTGGAGCGGTCTCAGTGGAGGAGATGACGGAGCTGCTGAGCTTACACAAGCTGTGCTGTGGCCGGAGCTGGCACATCCAGGGCTGTGATGCGCGCAGTGGCATGGGCCTCCATGAGGGCCTGGACTGGCTCTCACGCCAGCTGGTGGCGGCTGGGGTTCTGGATGTGGCCTAATGGAGTTCTTCCTCTCCTTGAAGGGATAGTGCGACCAAAATATGGCTGCATGGCTAGCGCTGAATGAAAGCGAGTGGAGACCGGTTAGCATGACCTCATTGGGATAACAAGCTTTCACAAGGCAATGTTAGCATTTTTTTTTTTTTTAATTAGCACTCATAGCCTCAATGTGCCCAACCTTGCTTACGGTCTTAGCTAACCAAACTTTGATTTATTGTTAGCTGCGGTAGTTTTGCCGAACTATCTCTTCTCTTGCAGAGTCCACTTATCTAATTCATCCTACAGTCATTAATCTTCCATTATACGCTAGGTCTGTTGATTGTTAGTCTTGATACTTAGTGCTCTTGTGGCTAGGTGTATCCATAATCCGGTTGGTTTAAGAACTTCAAACAGCTGAACTCACCATGATTTTGACCATTTGGTCAGTAGGTCATTACTCTTCTTTCAAATATGATCATAAATGGTGAGGGTCAAACAACGAGAGCCTTTTTTCTAAAAGAACACCGTAAATTAGGCACATCTTGAGTGTAAAACAGATCAAATGGTGAAGTAAGTTTCATGGCACCTGTTACCGACTGGTCAGACAATGGCAGCAGCTGAATCATTTAAGCTACCAGATATTTTTATTGAGGCAACACTAAGGTTAGTAAAACAGAACAAAGAATGCATCTTGGGATTTACTGTTTAACTAATGTGAAGTGCCTGTAGACATAAATGTCTACTGGAAGAACAAGAATATCAACAATAATAAGTTTATGCATCAAATCCCTTAATTATTATCTTCTAACTTGCTTTTTGTTTTGTTTTTAATACTACATTTGAATATTGCTTGAAAAAAAGTGTGATATTTATTGTGGTCTTAAAACTGATGCATTGGTGCAGGTATGAATTCACCAGGTACAGAAATGCAGAGTTGTTTGTTACATGAAACGTTGTTACTGGTTATTTATATTTTAAAGGCTGTTTATGATTCTAGAAATGTTTTTAGTTGGAGTGCAGTACTGCTGTGATGGCGGGGGGAGACGACACATGCCACACCTTTCCTTAACCATCCCTTGTGTGGAGCAGAAATATAAAGCTTTTAGTAGTCAAGTAGTGTTTCTGAATGGCTTCTTCCAAAGCTGAATTGCACATTCCTATGCTTTAGACCCGACTTGAGAAAACCTGTAACATGAATTTGAAGCTTTATTTACTGTCCTTCAGGCTAACAAAAGTTAACTTCATATATCTATACACACTTCCATCTGTTTTGCTGTGGCAATATTGGAACCGTATCAACATACATCCTCTGACCTAGTAAATTTGACGAACCATCCTTTGGTTTGAACCATGTTTTTCTCATTGCTATGTAATGTTTTTACTTACTGTACTTAGGTTAAAAGAGCATGTGTGAAGCCTTTGCCTCGATCTTCAAAGAGGACCATAGTTTTGTGAAAGATTTCCTTAAGTTTGAAACCTCCAACAAGCACAGTGCACATTTACACATTTGTTTGTTGTGAAGTTGACTATGGCTTTTTGTAATAATTCATAATTGTTATGCTATTAAAATAAAATAAAAGCAAACAAAAGCAACATCGTGTCAAAGATTGCTTCATAGATCAAAAATACACCACCAGTTGAAAAAAAAAGACTTTATTGTACAAAATTTCATGAGAGGACAGTCCACGCAGGTGTGGAATTTATTTAATAGTAATGTTTATTATGCTCAAATCTTCATAGGGCTTGTCAGTCTTGGGGTTGACCTTGACATTGGAGATCCTCTGTACCACCTCCATTCCCTTGGTAGTCCTTCCAAATACTGTATGCTTGTTGTCCAGCCAAGGCTGTTAAAAAAAAAAAAAAAGCAAATAAGACTTCACACCACAACAGAAACGAGATGCATTAAGCAAGATAAAATTGGGAAAAAAGACTTGAGCATAGTAATGTAACATTGTTACTGATCAAAACTTGAAATAGTTTTTAATCCACTACATTTCATAAATAAAAGGCTTTCTGCATTTTAAGCCATTTCTTTTATTACCATTTGAAAATGATCTCTTGCAACATTGTAGAGAGCAGAGTATGTGAGTGGAGTGGAGCGGCAAGAATTTCTGCTACACGCTCAGAGCATTTCATGATCACTCTGCTCCAGCTCCGCTCTGGGTTTACCATTTTCTGCTCCTCGCTCCCTCGCCGCTCCCTCCTCACTTGATCCTTGCTCCATGTTCTCTCCATGAAAAAATGTCTAACGCTCCACTGTAATTTTTCATTATTTAATTTTATATCAAACCTCTGTGTTCAGTGAAAAACAAATACACAATACTTGGGAGAAAAATATCAACGTGCTTTAGTAGAACAGTAGCGTGATTTCGTTCATGCTATAGCTAATGTAGTTGCATCATTGGCCGGAGGGGTAGTGGAGCGCTCTTGGAGCGAGAGAAAATCGCGAAGCTCCGACTTTCAAAAAATCCGCTCCAGGAAAAATCATGCCGCTCCGCTCCCATACTCTGGTAGAGAGCATGGTATACCTGAAGGAACATCTACCTGAATCCAGTTCCTTAGTATTTATTGCTGGAGAAAATGAGTAACGCTCTTACAGTGGGGACCACGGTGATGAAGAACTGCGAGCCATTGGTTCCTGGGCCTGCATTGGCCATACTGAGGGTGTACGGCCGGTCATGCCTCAGAGTAGCATGAAACTCGTCCTCAAACTCGCCACCCCAGATGCTCTCTCCACCCATGCCTGTCCCTGTGGGGTCTCCTGTCTGGATCATGAATCCCTGCACAAATAGGTATATATACACATGACAACAGCATAGAAGGACTATTAATGTTATCCAGTTCCACACACAGAGCCCAAGTGCTGCACAACATGACTCAAGGCCTTGCAGATAATGAGACACACTAGAGTAAACAGCAGCCATGATTCTCAAAATGCAGCTGGACAAACCTTCAGATTTCTACAGTAAATGTCAAGCATGCATTACCTTGATGACACGATGGAATATGTGGCCGTTGTAGTAACCATTCCGGCTGTGGACACAGAAGTTTTCCACCGTTTTTGGGCACCTAAAAAGACAAACATGAATAAGAAGTATTTTTACATGACAAATTAATATCTGGAATACATTCCAATGGATAAAAGTCGAGAGTAATGGCTGCGACATACTCGACAGGGAAGAGTTTTAAATGGAGGTCTCCCATGGTGGTGTGGATTATGGCACTGTCTGAAACCCTCTTTGGACCTTCGGCCTGGGTGGCAGCCATGACCTCCTCTTTGGACGGCTTCTCATTGAAGATGTCTCTGTCAGACTCAGCACTCTTTGTGTCCTCTGGTTCCCTCTTTGTAAACTGGGGGTTGGGGGGCACATTAATAAACAATGAGCTGTTTAGTGGGAATCCGCAAATAATGTCTGATTGTTAGACTGTTACATAGCTGCATTGTCTAGCTATATTGTTTGGCTTTCCTTACACTTTGTTCAATGCGGTTAACTGCCTTTTGTGCCATATCATACTTATGGTCCAACACTTTACATCTCATTCACACTATACTGGGGCTTTTCTATATTGTCTATATATGGCACTGTTTTTGTTGTAACCTGCACTTGAATCTCATACTATATACATGTACACAGTTACTGATGACACAGTAACCTTGAACCTTGATTCAGAACCAGTGTTTTTAAGTTAATCCCAAAGTCAATGAGTGTCAGGGAGACACATGGTTCCAGATTGAAAATCCAAAAATGGTCTTAGGTTTGTGAAGTAAGGCTCATGTCAAG
Source organism: Brachypetersius altus (assembly GCA_037974465.1). Classification (NCBI taxonomy): domain Eukaryota; kingdom Metazoa; phylum Chordata; class Actinopteri; order Characiformes; family Alestidae; genus Brachypetersius; species Brachypetersius altus. The sequence continues at coordinate 1,694,032 of JBBPDB010000036.1, read as the reverse complement.
GCACTCTAGGGGCAAGAAACCCCATTAACAGGTTACAAATTACATGAATCCAGCAGTCATGTGCAACATGTGTTAATGCCCTGAGATCTTCTCCACCATCTGGTATTATCTCCACCACCATGTTGTCAGTACAGGACATCTTTGGATCTCTCAAGTGACTTTCTACTTTGGTGCTGTAGGAAGTGTCCTAACATCACCTCCAGTATTAAGAACAGAAGAACAGTGCCTACAGATTTACTGTCTCTGCAGGACATATATTATATATTATACCAGGAGATGCGGGACCTGAGCAACCATGATCATCAGAGACTCCTCTCAAACAGTAACTGTCTGTCTGACCGGCTGAAATAAAGCGAACGCTTCAGGAGTTTTACAGCCAAAACAGAGAGAAACAACTATCCTTAGGCCATAAGACTCAACCAGGACATGGTACACAACTTGAAAATTCATTATAACACAAACTGAACCACCTATCTCACCCACCTCTCTACCTCACCTGTCATCTGTCATTTAAGTCTATTCATCATCCAGCAAACTGCACTTCACAGAACATAGATATTCTATTCAACTACATCTTCAAGTATTGGTTTAATTTAATTTCAATTATTTTATAACTTTATTACACAGTCTTATTGAGCGGCTCATTTCACTAAATCCTGAACTTGTATAACTATGTCACAAAGAATTTTGAATCATTTTCTCTTTATCAGCAATGTTTTGGCCATGCTTCTTCAGGAAAGATTTCTCACCATGTAGAAACGGTTCTTCTTGAAGGCTGTGCAGAAGATGGTGGGGTCCGGGCTGGTGCTCTGTAGGGCAGGATTATCAGAGGCTTTCATCTCGATGGTGGGGGCTGCCTTCATCGCATTTGCCACCCCCTGAAAGAGACTCAGCTGCACCACACGGATGTTCTCCTGCTTCCCCAAGATACGCACACACCTGAACAGAGACACATAACATGTTTTATGATGTATAGTGAAATGTACTTGAATATTAGTTACTCCAATGTACTGAAACAAATAATCTTTGAATTCATTCAGTTATTTATTTACTGTTTGTATTAATATCCACCTCTCTTACTGACCATATATTGTTTGAGTATTTTCTAGAGACTATTACTTTGACATCACATTATATTTTATATTGTCTTTGTGTCTCCGTGTGTCTGAACAATTACTCTAGAAGCAATTTCTTCCGGGATCAATAAAGTTTTCTGATTCTCCCTGTATTGTGTAGCTTAAAAAAAATCTAAAAGGTAGCTCACTAAATCACCCCACACATCTGTCTCCTATGATTTATCTATGATATAAACAATGTGGATGATACTAACTAGCTCTTTATTGGTTTGTGATTTGTTTTTAATGATTGGTTTGTGATAAGTTTAATGACCATTTCTAGTCATTTCAATCCAGACATTCAAATATCTGTGCGCCTTTCATTCTGTTTCAGCTTTAAACAAACTACACCAATTGTGTAAAACACCTAAATCAAGGATGAGACTAAAATCCTTGATTAAGACTAAAAACAAACGTGTTGTACTATGTGCCTCAAATACATGATCAGATACCTGTTTGTCTCAACATTGATGACCTTGATTCCCAACATGGTTCCATAAAGCACAAAGTGGCCCGTCTCATCAAAGATTATGTTGGTCAGGCGAATCCCGTCCACCTTCTCCAGCTCTCTCTCAACGGCCATCCTGCGACCAAACTCCATGTCTGGCAGCTGTTGCCTCATCTGCTGCAGCTCTGTGAACATCTGCTCACACACAAAAAATGGGAATTAGGTCCATTATAAATCTATAATTAAGGAAAATAAATAACTATGAGCATTGTTTTTTATTGTGATGTTTACATTAATTTTCTTCATCCAAACTGTTGCTCTCTATCCTTTTTGTGTAATATACCGTGGTACGGGAATGTTTTAGTACGTCTCCACAAAATAAACTTTTGGTTAGGAACACTTGTGTGTGTCCATGTCTAACAGCCTGTGAGGATAGAAGGGTCAAATTACTTATTATACTCTGCTAATTTACACACAAGACTTGAATTAAGGCCTAACAAGTCAAATAAGCTCTTCAATGTTAACAAAAACCAATACAACTGGCCTAAAAGGTGAACATGGCACATTTTATTTACCATTTAGATTTGCTAAATTAACACAATGTTGAAATATCTGCTTTTAATATGCTGGCATATTAAAAGTGAAAGTGTGAAAGTGAAAGTGAAAGTGATCATTCGGTCATACGTGAACACACCACTGCACACAGTGTGAACAGCACGAAATTCAACCTC
>JBBPDB010000036.1:1647972-1677531 GCA_037974465.1 Brachypetersius altus | reverse complement strand
TATTTTGACGTTCTTGTCCATTTAGTATCACGTGTCTTCCTTTCACCTGTTTTGTGTTTGTTTCTGTGATTAGGTTTGGTATTTAAGTTCTGTTCTGTATGTACCTCACTGTCAGTCCATCACCTCTAATTCACCTTGTTTTTGCCACGTTCATGTTCCTGTAGCGGCCCTTGAGCCAGGTTTGTTTTTGTTTGTTTATTTCTAATAAAAGTCAACCACAGAAATGGATACCTGCTTTCCAGTCTGGTCCATGCCCCGAGGTTAGACGCGGCCCCCGTGACACAATCATGGTACTCATAGTTTTATGAAATATGGCACTGCAAGTAGAGATTGGCAGAAAGGCATTATTGATCATTGTCATGATAAATTACATGACAGTTTCTTAGTATGCTTTTCTGAGCTTGTTGTGATATTGTCAGTACTTAAAGAAAACACACCAACTGCATGTTTCATTACTAACAGAGCACAGTTGGTCTTAATTTGATTTACTGTTTGAAACATTTATTTTTATTATTTTATTGTTATATTTTTACAATATCTCCCCTGCCTAACATTTTGTATCTGTGTTACAACTTATTAAACCACTGAAAAACAAAATATTGCGAGACATAAACTATCGCATTGTCTTTAAAGTAGGCAATATGATGTATTTTTCACGTGGCACATTTTGGCCCGTTTTAAACATCTAACTCCTTTACTAAGGTTTTAAATACCACAGCTGGTTTTCTCCAAGCTGATTGCTCCAACTTTGTACAGTACTCTTTTCTTCACAAGGCATTGTTGGTTTGCTTTTTACACAACAAAGGGGTTTGAGTTAATACTACTGCTTTTGGGTTACCAAGTATGCTGTGCTCCTTTTCAAGCCAAGCTACTGGCACTTATTGAGGGTTATTGAGAATAGTAACTGAACATGAAGCTGAATGGAAGGTAGTATTTCAGTTTCTAAAAATGATGTTTTGTGCCTCCCACTAAACTTTAAATCAGCCATTTAACATGACCATTACTTCATTACTCTGCCATGATAATAATATTAGGTAATTACACCTCATGCTCGGAAGGCCTCTGTTTGACCAGTAAAACGTCAGTTATCCACATGTATCTGATCTCAAGCTTATAGGTCATAAAAGTGCTGAAAAAGCATACATGATTTGTTTCTGGCATACCAGTCATTCTGCAATTTATGGGTAGAAACCATGTTGTTGCAAAACACAGTCATCACCTGGAACTGGCTTCATCCTTGCTGTTATCTGTTTGAACCACATAAACCTAGCAACTGAAGCATACACTTCCAGCCCCGTTTATTTATAGATTATTGTCTCTTTTTTGAGTGACAGGACATAAAACTCATTTACTGACTGAAGCAAACTGTTTCCCCTGCGCATTACTTTTCTTTTGAACCTGCTAGGTGTGTTTGACTTTTTTCTGACTTGTCTCCCTTTTTCCCTCACCCTTACTGGGTGTTCTCATCCTTGCCCTTTTCACTGCCTTGAAGGTAGTTATTCTTGAGAAGACCATTTGCTATCACATGTTGACAGAAGTTGGGTCAAAAGTAAAGTGTTTATTAAAGATGATGTATCTGGAGGTTCAGTTTTGTAGTGATTCATGTATGTTTATTGAATAGTTTATTGGGAAATTTGTGTGGAGACTAGTAATGTGCAGACATTTCAGTAGATGTTATTGTTTTTTTACAATAAGCATAGAATAATACATCTCATGAATACATTTCTTGTGAGAGTGTGGAGAAAGCACAGCTCAAAGAAAGCACTAGTTATTAAAGTCATGGTCCATTGGTGTCTTGTATTTGTGGATTCATTGGATGCTGAATTGAGGTATTTGCCTAGAAGGGCCCAAGTGATAGTACCTCATGGTAAAATAGGTTCCCTAATTTGTTTCAGTTTGTTACTTTTTAACAGATAGCTTTTTGCTTTTAGATGTTCCCCAAAACAAACAGAAAGCTCAGATAAGAGTGAGAGATATGCTCCATGTCGGATGCGTTTAACATCTTTCATCAAAACAGACATACGTCCGCCAAAATAGCTACGCAGTAAACAACTGTCCGTTGTGCTCCTAATTCCTGGTGCAGAGAATTCTTGTCTGGCAACAAACACAAGTTCTCCTCTGTAAATTAATTAAGGGTGGGCTGATTCTAAACCACGAGGGGCTTCAGTGCTCGCTGAAGTTCTCTTACGAGTCTCAGAAGAGAATTCTCACCACTGACCTTAATCATCAAAAATCAAGATATATTACAATAAGTTAAACAAAATGAAAATAATGTTTATTGCAAAAAAAAATGTTCATTCTATAAAAAATTCTCAAAGTATTGTTCTTTTGCTTCTAGTTTTTGCACACTGTGGATACTGTATACTGCTGTTTTGTTGTTGTTTTTGACATTTATAGCGCCACTGGCATGTATTTATGGATTAACAGCTATTACTTTGGATGAGATATGTTCTGTCTGCATGAGGCTGCACTCAAACAAACAAGCTGAGGTTCACATAAGATAGTGGTGGAGCTTAGGCCAAGTAAAAGCTCATGAATTAGAGGAAAGTTCAGTCTGGAGATGCTATATGTGTTTTTTTGTTAAGTGCTGACGCAGGACCCATGAAGTACTGATTAACCATTGTGTCTGGTAAGACCATTGTGAAATCCTTCAGGAGGAAGATACGTTTGTAATTTTTGCCAAGCATCTATTTTAGTCACACTTTGCCTGGAGATATTTATGTATGGGTGTTTCGTTTATGACTAATAAAGTATTGGAAGGGAGTTTATCCAGTCTGAAAGGGCTTTCATGTCATCTCTCTTCCATGATAGCTTTTTTGACAGAACCCTCTGGCATGACGTATGTTGTTACAAGACTCCTGCAAGTAGCTGTCATAGCTAATTGTAATTATTTGTTCAAGTTGTGTGCTCAAAAGAATTTCTACAGCTTCATGGAATTCATCAGATGCCTTAAGGTAATAAGTATATCAGTACTTTGACAAAGTCTTTGGCTTTAAGCCCACTGACAAAACTGATAACAAATGAAGCAGTGTACTTGAGAGTTCTTGAGATCCTGTAGATCCAGGTACAATTATACCGGAGCAAGCTCAATTGTGTGAATTTTGACATTGTACAATTTTTATATGGTCTTGTACACTAAGGAGTCAAAACACCATGACCAGTTGCTAATGCTGATAAACTGCTGATGTCTAGACTCTACAAGACCCCCAAGGGTTCCCTGTGGTATCTGGGACAAAGGTGTCAACAGTAGATCATTTAAGTCATGTAAGGAACCAAAGTGGATCTGTGGATCTGACTTGTTGTACCAGGACATAGATACTGAGTTTGAATAAGATCTGGGGAAGTTGCCTTTGCCATTGAGGGGTACCAATTCCATGAAGTGTTGTACCTGGTTTGCAGTGATATTTGGTTGATGCCCACATGAATGCCTATTCAGAGAGTTTTTTTTTTTAAGTAGAACTTTGCTCAGAGTGTCATGGTGCCTCCACCCTCTTGTCTTATTCTTACAGTAAGGAAAATAGAACTCACCTGAGCAGACAACCTTCTTGCCTTGCTCCAAGGTCTAGTTCTGATGCTCACTTGCCTGTTGTAGGTGCTTTCACTCCTGCAATGAGCAGATGTCAGCATGGGCACTTTAAACAGTCTGCGGCTATGCTGCCCTATACTCAGCAAGGTGAGAAACACTGTGTTTTGTGATTGTCTTGTTACCAACAGTTTAAAAATACTTTTGCTACAATAGTCCTTCTGTTGGTTTAGGCCAGACATGTTAGCCTTCACCACCCTTGTGAATGGACAGTAGGTACTAACCACTGCTGACCTGGAGGATGCCAAAAGCCTCGACACTGTGGAAGCATTCTGACCCAGTCATCTGTTCATAACGATTTGTCAGAGTCGCTCAGGTCTTAATGTCTGACTATTTGCCCTGCTTCTATTTGCCCTGTTGATGGTTACTGAGATTTCCACCCCTTTCCTGTCTTGACATTTTCAGATTTGTGAGTGGTTGTATAGTTTTGGCTTACTACTTACCTACTCCTTTACAACTCCTTTGAGGCATGGCAAAAATTTGGACATTCGTATCTGTTCGCAGATGCTTACATTGTCTTCATGGAGCTATGTTAAGATCTGTGGGGTGGTGTGCTCTGACACATTGTCCTAAAACCAGAGTCTTATCGCTCTGCTAACATTGCAGTTTATTGCTCTTATGGCTGCAGAATGGCAGAATGGATGCAGTGCCTTGGCTTGGAAATGGAACCACAGCGAGCGTAAACGGAAATTAAAAGAACTGAATAAAAATAAATAGATGTCCAAATGAGGCTGACGTTTCTACAGTTGTCCCTGAGACTGTACCTCAGACCTTTGGATGCCTTCCATGAGGAGGAGAGAATAAAGGAGAACTGAAATTCAATTTTCAGTGTCCTTGGTTTTTTAATACATTGAAAGCCCTGATATGATTGGATCACACATTGCTATTAAAAATAAATGTATGTGTTTTCAAGAAAGTCCTTGTCTTTTTTTCCTAGTGTGCGTCTGTGTCGTTTCTGTTTTATTGGATTATCAGTACAGCATATACATTATTTAGACAGCTTGGCAAGAAGCTAGACCACATATGCAGGGTTTGAGCGCTGAGCTTTGTTCCACAGGCTATGTTGTGTCTGGTTCAAACAAAAGCATATTTTGAGTGTGCTGGGATAGTACAGGCCAGTTATTTCATATATTTGACTCTGAAGTATGTTGTTGTAGGTATGGTGTTTTGCGTATTGGTAAATCGTAATCAAATCATTATCTACTGACCATCTACTGATTTAGTCACTCCGTTGCTTTTTTGCTTTTTAGCTTTTTACTGATTTAGTTGCTCCGCTGTTTCATTTCTTTCTGGAACATTAAGGACATTAACTTGCATTCTCCTCTAGCATTGATTCCCTCCTAGATGTTTATAGTTTCAGCACATTTGAAGAGCTGGTCACACACTACAACACTGACCTTCACCAATTCTCTAGCTCCATTAAAAACCAGATCTGTATCCTTCTCCCTTTCTGCCCTCTGGTTTACACCTGAACTTTGGCTCATGAAAGCCAAAGGCCGGCAACATGAGCGACTCCATAAAATAACTGGACTACATGTACACAAAGATATGTACAAAAATCACAAATTACATATTATTTAGCCCAAGCTAAATCTACTATAATCAGTTCTAATGAAGGTAACACCTAGTCATGTTTTCACTGTTTAAGAACATCGTCCAACCCCCAAACTCCCTACCACCTCACCTATACTCATCTGTTTTTTGTAACTCACTCATGTCCTTTTTTGCTGAAAAAGTCCAGAAGATCCACCAGCACCTTGGTCCACAATCTATCCCCAGTATCATACCTGAACTTCTTTCACCCACTCAATCCTTTTCCCATCCCATCTCATCCATAACTGGTCCCTCTTATCTCTGCCATCATCCACTCTTCTCCCACTGTAACTGTTCCTGCCTCCTTCAAAACTGTTGCAATAAGCCCAATATTGAAAAAACTTGGTGCTGATCCAACCAACTTCAATAATCTGCATCCCATTTCTAATCTATCTTTCGTTTCCAAAAAACTGGAGATATTCAACTCCTCTCTCATCCTCCTCGATCAAAGTGCGGCCCTCCTCAACAGTTTATCCTCCATTGGTATCACTCACACCCCCTTAGACTGGTTCAAATCGTATCTCTCCTGTCGCATTCAGCTCAAATCTTTCTCATCCCAGCCTACCCCTGTTACTTCTGGTGTGCCCCAGGGATCTGTCCTATCTGTCCTCTTCACTATTTATTTCCTTCCTCTTGGCAATATCTTTGGATCATCTATTCAGCGTTTCCCTTGCTATCTTCTGTATGACATGCTGCTGTCATCTCTTTCCCAGGTAAATGACACACATGCACCCACAATCCACCTGATCAGACCAGGCCACCTTCTTTCTCCCTTGTCCAGAAATGATTTCAGTGATCTACTATATACCATCCCTTGACAGGTGCCACTGCAAGGAAATAATCAATGCAGTTCACTTCACCTGTCCATTGTTTTGATGTGGATGTTTGGTGTATTTGCTGTATTTTTTTCATTGGTTTTTTTTTTCAGAATGTAGAGGCTACCCTACCGTAGAGGATTTACTAAAGATAATTTTGCCTTTTTATGGCAAAAAAAGTCGAATAAATCTAATCTGATCTAATAATAACAAAGGTGCCATTTCTCGTCTCTACAGGTATGACATCTGCACCTACAAAAACAAGCCCTGCGGTACACTTGGTAAGTCTCCTGTACCTTTTCCGGTACCTTTGACAAGAGGTTTATTTCCTTGTGTTGAACCGGTCCATATTTATGAGTGAAGTTCAAAGTTTTGTATAGATTGAATAAGAGAAAGTAAGAGAAGCATTAATGATCAGGGAAGTTAGAGCAAGGTGGAAGGAAAGAAGTTTTTTTTCTTATTGAGAAAACGAACCACAGGGGAGTGTCAGAGCCCCATCTTATCTCTGCTAGGCCCCTCCAGGCACAACAGTATATCTTAGGAGTAATACGGTGACTCCAGGGTGCTTTGACAGATTGACCGCATTCGTCACATTCCCCCAGTCCCTTTAATTGCCCTGGCATCTGCTCAGCTTCCTCAGTGCACCCTCCCTCTCCCACAGCCATTCTCCTGCACCTCCTGCCCCCCTCTTCACTGCCCCACCCGCAGCAATAGGAGGGATCAGCTTTCCAGGTCAGCCTGGAGGTCACTGGGTAGTGGCAGAGGGGACATAATACCTCTCTGACCCACCACAGAAAAATGAGATCCACCATCAATACTTTACATTTACGGCATATACACGGCATATACACTTTATATACACTAATGATCAAAAGTTTTTGAACACCCAGTGTTTCGAGCGTTTTTATTGAAATTCAAACAGGTCAAGCATGAAATGGTAAGGTTACCCAGAAGTGGGAAATAATTCTGTAGCGCCATGCAGTTCCCTCTGGTATGTACCTAGTTGGTTGGGTTTGTCCTACAGCAAGATAGTGACCCAAAACATAAGTCCAAGCTCTGCCAGAACTACCTTAGAAAAAAGCACAAGATGATAAGCTGGAAAACATGGAGTGGCCAGAAGTCTCCAGACTTAAACCCCATCTAGCTGCTTTAGGATGAACTGGAGAGGAGGTCAAAGCAACCTATAAGTGCCGCACACTTATGAGAACTTCTGCAACATAGTTGGGAAGAACATTTTTGCAAAATGAACAATGAGACATTGAATTTCAATTTTAACATTTGACCGGTAGTGTATATTGGTGAAGCAGTATGTATATATATATATACATGGAGAAGCCAACAACAATAATTTCTCAAGAGTTTGAAGAAGAAATAATCAGAGGAGAAAAGTGTCATGAGAAAAACTACTTAAGAGCATGAAGAATCTAAAGGAAAAACCACTGAGAGGAACCAAGACTCTAAAGGGCAATCCATACTGTAGGATAATACAGGAATTGAGTACAGAGACAGTTATGATAAATGTAACGCAAGTGTACAAGTACAATTAAAAGAGAAATCTGGATCTAACATAAGCCAATGGCTAATGTTAGAAGTCTACGAATGTAAAATTTGGACGTGCAGCATATTGAGTTAAATAGGGTTAATATTATATATTATATGCCCCATATACCCCTCCACTCCCCACACTCTCATGCTCTCATCTCATGAATACATTTGGCATTTTCAGCCCTGAGCTGGTGAATTTTTCAGGTCACCTTTCAGGACATGGTGTTGAGCTGGCTATGTGAATTTAAAAAGACTCACACTTGCAGGATAAAACAGACGAATTAGGGGTCCTCTAGTTTACAAAATAAACCAGCAAGCACATATTTGATCTAGCTTCAAGCCTCCAAGCCCACTTGAGCAGGGCCTTAGCTTAAGAGCTTGCTTTTAGCTCCCCCCCCCACACACACACACACACCTACACACCTGTAGATGTAATCTGGAGAGAAACGCTCACCACTCAAGGGAGGGGCTGAGGGGAGGAGAGCCAGAAACACCTGGATTTTGGAAAAGCCCCCACCAAACACACACTACTGTTGCACTCTCACATCTCACATCTTACACAAACACACACACTCTCACTCCCCTTCTAGCCAACCCCCACTCCAGCAAACACACACACACAAAGACAGTCATTCTCTTCAGTCATGTACACACACTATCTTTCATCCATATTTTGCTATTTCTCTCTCATTTTCTCACTGTCATACATTCTGGCCTCAGCAAAGCTCAACATGCCAGTGCGACCACATTGTAGCAGGACCTTACAAGAGGAAAATAAAAGCAGAGATTTAATCCTTGATTTTTCCCTGATTAAAAGTCAGCGATATTAATTTTTGGCAATGAATATGAAAGTGAAAGTAAAGCTTCAGAAAAGCAATGCCTCTTGACAGGTAATTTGTGAATAATATCGTTGCATACGAGCACACTGAGTAGTAAATTTTTACTTGCTCGTTACTCCTTCAATTATGCACTGAATTAAATTATTCACATGAAACTCATTTGCAGAAAACCAAAATATGTTTTAAACGATATCTCTCTTTTGTCAGTTTTGCAATGGTGAAAACACCTATATATTTGTAGGGCAAAAGGGGGGAATGTTTTCTTAAATTCCCAACTCTGGCTTGCATTACTAGGTGGTCCCTTGTTACCAGAAGTAGAATATATAAATCTAACTCCTTGTCTAGACATTTTCCAGCTCCGACTTCAGTTAGAAAGAAGAAAAAGGAAAGAAAAGTGAACGTCTAGCCGACAATGCTGATCTCCCTCTGGTGGCTTTAGAAAGGGGTTTCTGTCTAAAAACTTTTGCCAGTTCCACCCTCCCCACCAACGAGGTCAATGCGAAAAATCTCACTTTTATGGTGCTGCAGTTCTATACCTTGACCTGACCCTAAATATGGTTGTCTGTGTATGTGTGTGTGTGTGTGTGTGTGTGTGTGTGTGATGTGTGTGTGGCCAGGCTTGGCGTCTGTTGCTGGAATGTGTGAACCAGAGCGGAGCTGCAGCATTAACGAAGACATAGGCCTGGGTTCCGCTTTCACTATTGCACATGAGATCGGACACAAGTAAGTGAAGGCATTCTGTCATGGAGGTAATGAAAAAATGGTACAAATGCTTTATTAATTACCACTTTATATACTACCACAGGTTTCAGCACAATAAACTTAGGTTAGATAATATATTTTCAATACTCTATGCCCCCTCACATGAACCATTTCTCAGTCACATTCCTTTTGCTTTTAAATATAATGCTGTAAAATTTTGTGTCTTCATAAAAAAAAGCCATCATTTTTGACATTGTGTATTAAATTTTTTAATATAGGCCCTCCTGGTGAGCATTTTAGTGTTTGGCAGTCTTAGGATTCTTTACAGCCATTTGTCTTAGTGGTTAATGTTGTTTTAAATGATTTGGTCAAGGTTGTATTAGAGCCCCTGGGGCTCACAAACTCCTCATTAGTCTACTCGGGTCGCTTTCACCACTCGTGAGGTTTTTTTTAAAATATGTTTCATGGTGGCCACTAAATTATCCAAATTGTGGCTTCCCTTGAGAGCTAACTAATGCTAAAGATATTGTAATTTGTTACTGAGGGACTAAGCTAAGTTCTGTTAGCACGAGCGCATAGTTCGGCGTATGCAAATGTTGTTCTGCAAAAGCGTGCCCCCTTCGTCGGTCCCCCACTGAAGGCTTGGAAAAATAACTGATCTATCGGTCTGTGTAGGGGCTCGGCAGAGTTCACAGAGATGGCAATTTCCTCTATTATGTTTCATGTCTGCTTCTGTTGTGGGGGCAGTTGTAAAAATAGTTCCAGTGTTCTTCAGGAAAAACAACGGAACCAAGGCTTCTCCTGTGCTGATTTAAATCCAGAGTAGAGTAAAATGTCATAAACGTGAGCCTTAGAAAAACACAGAGGAATTGTGTGATGTGGTCAGGTTTGTTATATGCATTAGAACTGATTTGTGCTTTTGGACAAATCCTGGTTTAAAAAAGAGGGGGGTAATAGAAAAAAAAGCAAAACGTTCCTGGTGTAAGTTGATCTTATTTTTCATACAATATCCAGACAGATATGTAAAAGGAAGAAAGAAAGCATTGCTAAAATGATGTATTTGCAGTGTTGCTGGCTAGGAATGTTGCTGAATACTTCAGCAGCTTGGAATACAGCTGAAGTGTGAGCAGGTTGGTGTAGCAGGCTCCAGCAGGCCAGGCCACAGCCATTACAGCTCTGGTCACCTTTCCCCTCTCGTCTGTGGCTCCCGGACTGAGCCCTGTCCAAACGTGTAATTATTGATTGACAGGCAGGCATCAGGATAGTGATTAGGATGTTCTCGTTCCTGCAGAGCTCCAGTCAGCTCCTGACCTTTGACCCTGATGGCCTATGCTTACATCTGTTTCACAGTCAGAAAAAGCCCTTTCTTTACAACTTAGCCAAAGGAGACATTGTCTGTTGCTGTTGAAACATCTTGCGGCCGTCCAGAGCTGCCCAAGCTTGTCATCACTTTAAGGGTGAAGTGGGAGGGGCTATTTGATTGGAATGAGTGGGCCAGGCTTATGACCCCGCCCCTTCATGGGTTCCTTGTCTCACAGCTTTGGAATGAACCACGATGGAATTGGGAACACCTGCGGGACCAAAGGCCATGAGACAGCTAAGCTGATGGCAGCGCACATCACTGCCAACACCAACCCCTTCTCCTGGTCCACATGCAGCAAGGACTACATCACCAGCTTCTTGGAGTAAGTTTAACAACCTCATCCTTCGTTCTCTATAGAGAATTAGTAACCACAAGAGCAGGATGTGATATTCAAAAACAAGAATCGGTGTGTCTCCATACATGCAGCTGAAAAGCACCATTCACGTTCAAGTTACATGATTGAAATAAAGATAAAGCACATTTTAAAGCACATTTTTACCATTCTTTATCAGGGTTTATGTTTTGCAGATATGCCGGATCATGTGCTGGTTGAAAATGGAGTGGAAACCACACCCATTGCTTTTGTGGATTGTTTGGGAACTGAAAGAGATTTACTTAGGCAAAGCCTACTCTTATCACCATGGAAGACATTTCGATAAACATAAAGCTTAGTTCTACCCGAAGTGCCTAGTTAATACAAAATCCTGTTAATAAAACCTTAACATTTACTTTTTCTTACTCAGCTGAAAAGTGCTGAGTAAAACATAAACAACATAAAAAACAAACATCTTTAGCAACAGTACCAGGAAGAATGCCCTCAGCCATCTTTATAAGCTTTTTAGAAGCATATTGCTAGTCCAAGGTTTGTTCACATTCACAAGTGTCCCCTGAGACCGACCTGGCCAACAGAGGCTTGAGTCAGACATGTAGGGCAGCACTAACTCGATTATGTCTTTGGTTTGCACGGAAGGGATTCACCTCCTCATGGACAGGGTTTACTGAAATATACATTTTCAGAAAACTCTTACAGCACACATTAATACTGCCTTCATCTTTGTCTTACATGCGGAAGCATACATGTCTTTTTCCCCCAGTTTTATTGGCATAGGCTATTGAAAGAACTGTCCGACCGTTTGAGCCATCCACTGTGCATGATGCAAGGGTGTAGACAGGAAAAAAAGGTGGTTGTTATGGTTGTCAGACAGGGTTTCCTGGTGAATGACCTCATGGAAGAAGGTTAGAAACCATGGAAGGCATGAAAACCAAAGCTTTGTGTGCCAACTTCCCACATAAACACAAAAGCTAGCTTTTCCGTTGGGTTTGGGACATGTTTGTTGTTGTATGATCAAGCCGTATTATCTGTGACCATCTCAGACCAAGGCTATAGAATTCTTTTTTTTTTTTTTTTTTTTTACTGAAAGAACTGCTAATTAATTTTTACTGAATCTTGCACAAGATCTTTGGCAGTACGTTTTGCAGTTGTATATCTTTTATTTACAGCTCTTACGTTGTTAAGATAATACTCAGCCATGATCTGAACATCTCTCTACTTTCTCTCTGTTCGTCTATCAGATTTTGGAAGTGTCGCCAATCCTACTTGCCAAGTAAACAGCTTTGGTCACAGAGTTGGCCTAAATTTGAGTGGATTTGCTCAAGCAGCATGTGTTGCTTGCTCAAGAGAGAGAAAAGCTTTTAAAAAATAGATTAGACATGATGTATTAATTGAAAGCCAGCTGTAATTTACACTATCCTCATTTAATAAAAACACAGATTCATATTGGAAAGCAACTAGTAGAAGTCTACCTAAAGTACTTTAATTAAATTAATGGATTTTTTCTTTCTGGACATTTATATAATTTACTTTAGTCTAAAAAAAAGTGGACAGTTGTCTTTGCATTACAGAAGCTATCCGTTGGTTATAATGAATTTGGCCTTTACAACCAGTGGTGGAGGTTTTGTTGACATGCCAAATAATCATTTCTATTTTTAAAATGACTATTTTGTCTTTCTCTAAAGCAATAAACAGAGAGGTCTGTGTTGGTACATTAAGACTCCGAGGGGACGGAGCCAGGTTTGTCTTTCTCCCAGCAGAGGGGATCTTGTGGAAGCCAAAGAAAAGGATTATTCCACCAAACAACGAAGAAAAAAGAGAAAATTGAAGGGCTGTAACTGAATACGGCATCAGTTGTTCTCCCCCTGGGCAAAAGCCTGTGTGTTTCTTTCCTTTCCGATGTATTTGGTTTAGTTTTCAATTAGATTAGACTTCCAATATTCTGGTGGGAAGCTAGAGATCCCTGTTTCAGTTAATGCTTCCTGTAGCACGCCGAACAGAAACCAGATACCTGGGGTTGTGTTGTTTTTTGCTGTCGTATTTAACGTCTTCGATTTCCTTTCTTCCCTTATCATTTCTTATATGGTCAATGTATGTATTACTGCAGAAGTGATCTGTTTTTTAGTTGGAGGAAAGTTGTCATAGATCTGGAGAGAAGGCCATCATTTACTCGGGTCACCAGATCCCGGCAAACTATCATGTCAGCATTAGCAAACTCACTGTTCTCTCAGGGCAAAGGAGTGCACCCTGGACCCATTTTCATCAAATCTGTCAGAGAAAGATTTCTTTGTTGAGATCAGTCTGTGTTCTTTCTCCCCTCATTAGAACAGTGTGAACTGATAAGAACAGACGGAGATCACTGTTCTTACTCTGAGACACTTTACCTTGGTCTTTATAACACATGGCTGCCTTATTAGTTTGCATGTGTCAGCAATCACAAAACAGTTCTTCTTTTATTTCTACAGCTGAATTTTGGTGGCTCTTCTCCACCTACAGTTGGCAGACATATGTATATGCATTACCTCCATGCACATCAGGGTTTAATCAGTTGATCAGGAAAGTATTGACCATTTGAAGTCTATCATTTCCCCCACTGATGTTGTTGATGGAATGTTCATGATGTCACCTCACTTTGCAAGCTAGACGCAGCATGATGACTGGCAGAAACACATAAACAGTCTGTATGCCACTAAAGCACAGTTCAGTTATGAAATGAAAGGCTGTTAGTCTGTTTTTAAATTATCTTCCCACATATGGTTGTGTTTAACCTGTTCTACCTATTTTTGGGTGTGCACATCAGACAGTGAGCTTATGTGAGCTGTGGAGTGCAATAACACGTTGCATTTTCTCAGCGTAGATGTAACTTACAGTTGTTTTGATTCTCTGACATGTCCATGTTAAACTCGGGCAGGAAAATGATGTGGAGAACAGAATAAGCTTGAGATCTGAATCCAGAATAAATGAGCCCAGCAAAATATGCCGTGTCCGCCTCCTGGCCTTCTTTTTCTCTTTCTTTTTCTGCTGTGTCTCTGTGTCTCTGCAGTAGACATAGCAGTGGACCCCTCTTTTTTCAGTGCTTCTTGGGAGTGTCCATATTTCTATCGGACTAAAACAGACTAAACATGGATCTTGCTCTGGCCACACAACCCCTGGTTTTGTCAGCGTTTCTCTCTCTGTCTCTTCTCCATTCCTTTTTCATCAGTTCACTGGAGCTTCAAAGGATTCCATAGGAATCTGTGAGCACCATATATGTCCAAATCTCTGTGTTTTAAGGACACTGTTATTTTTCTTTCCTCTCTCTCTCTTTCTCTCTGTCTCTGTCTCTGTCTCTCTCTCTCTCTCTTTCTGTTCATACTATAGATGTTTAGTTTTTAGTTAACTGAATAGCAAACACAGAAAAAAGGCCTCTGTTTGAAAATGAATGTTCCTTATGAATTTACACAAATTGAAGGGGGCAAGCACTGCAGAAGAGCCAATCCTATTCTAGGTTTTTTGTTTTTTTTTGACAGCTCAGGTCGCGGAACGTGTCTGGACAATGAGCCTCTGAAACGAGACTTCCTGTACCCCACAGTGGCTCCGGGGCAGGTGTACGACGCGGACGAGCAGTGTCGTTTCCAGTACGGCGCTTCCTCCAGACAGTGCAAATATGGGGTAAGAAGGACACAATGCACACTCAGATGCTCCTGGAATGTGGTCCTTGTATGGTATGGCTGTTCCTCAAAAGCAGTCTGCATGCGGTTAATTAAAGCTTTCATGACCAACATCAGTGTTCCTCGAGTGCAATCCTGCAATATTCCCTATTTGATTTTGCTGACTGGGCTGTTTTGAAGAAATGGTTTGGGTCAGGTGCAGTGTGGTGATCTCCCTGGACTAATATAATTATATGGTTAGAATTATGTGCATGAAAACTGTGCACTGAAACAATAGTCAGCGCTACCATATGTAGCCAACAGACTCATGACTTTTGTCTTACCACAAAAATGTTTGGTATCTCACAGTAAAACATTTGGTCGTCTGATCAAACCTGAATCAGAATCTTGCCATGGGGTTTCAACACAATACCCCTTTCTTTTATCACGCATGACCATACACGAGTACCACAAGGGAAAAAATCATTAGCTTTTCTCTCTCTGCTTTACCTGTAGCTTGAGAGTCTGGGGTATATGTAAGTACAGTATTTGATATTTTAAGAAGGATTTTATGACAATGGATGATTCAGAACGTGGTTTGGACGCAGAGAACCAGGCTGATGGTTAAAGAGCTCTGAGGAGACGCAATGCCGGAGGTCAAGCTATTATTTTTACCACTGACCCAGAAGAAACTGGCCAAAGGAGCATGATCTGTTCTGCAGACGGATCTACAGCACAAGAACTCTGTTCTGATGCTCTCCTGAGCAATAAGTGTAACTTGTTTGGGAGTCTAGAAACTCGGTCCCTGGCCCATATCAAACAAAATACGTTTCTTAAATTCACGGGATGGAGGTTCTCATGAAAAACATCATGCTTATTATGAAATATCAGCCCAGGTTAAGTATTCAAGTCTACATAACAGCCGTTATATCGACTAACCCAAGGAATAGCCCATATCCTGGACATCTGGATCTGTTATCATTTCACCATGAGCAATGTATCAAATAGGTGGGGTGTGCCCTAAATGCTTGAAAGCAGGAGATTTACTGTCGCAAGTCCCACCTTATGTATAAAATGTACTTATACAATTTATACATAAAACAAATTTAGATGAGCAGTTTTTGTTTTTTCACATTAATATTATCAAATACACTAAAAAACTGAAAAGAAGAAATGCAAATAATATTTTGCAGTAAATAGTGATTCAATGTACAGTATATCAGTGTATTCCTTGTGGAAGCCGAGTCTTTTTTTTACTGCTTTCCTATATGCTTGCATTTCTTCTGATGGTAACTTTGCTAGCAGAAAGACACTTTATCACAAGCTAAAAATGGCTTTAAACAACTTGCATAGGTGCCTAGGGTTTTTGCACATTATTGTATCTTTTTAATGTCCATTCACTGCTCTCCCCAATTTAGTCGAGTGCATTACCTGCTCACTGGCTAGGTCTCCTATCACATGCTACCAAACTGGGAGGCTGAAGGTCATCACAATAAGCCTTTCTCTAAGGCATGTAAAATCAGCCACTGCAAATGTTTGAGAGATCATGTTGAGTGATGGCGGAGGAAAAGGGTCATCCTACCCAATGGACTCCTGGCCACGGCATCCCTGGTAATCACACTTGATCTCCCAGTTATAATGCCGGTGTTTTGGCAGTTGGGCCACTCAGGAGGCCAGCAGTGTGACAGACTGCTTAATGGAAGACCACATATGACAGACCTTTTCTGTTGTTCTATTAGGGATGAGTTCATTTAGGTTCATTCTTATTTCTTTTTATGTTTTTAAGATATTGAAATATTTATTGCGCAAACAATATCACAGGGTATCTTTTTCATTTCATCTGATAGCTTGCTCTGGGATGATAAATCTTTAGTCTCTCGAAGCCTCAGCTGAAATGACTGTGAGAACAGGGAGCTCAGATTATTTTCTCTTCCCTCTGGGATTAGAGCAGAGATTGCCATGTTGACATTCCCCAAGGGAGATCAAACAGCAGTATGGACTTTGTCATAATAAAGGATAATTGCTTTATTAGCACCTGGGACAGGCTTAGCTGAGAGCCGTTTGATGTTCTGTGCACACATTTCATGTCTTTCAGAGAGAGCCAAATTGGGGTTTTTGACTTTACCAACTTAATCCTCATCCTTCTTGAAATGATAATGATTTTCTCCAAAGAATAACGAACTTGAGCAAATAAACTGACATGGGGGGGAAGAAACAAACCCACAGAAATGGGAGAGGCTGAATGAAGCCAAGAGAATTAATGAATAATATGGGAGAGTGCACAGCCTAGTATAGCTATGTGACTATCCATTCTACACCAGAAAAAGAATTAAATTACAACAGATTACAGAGTTATTTTCTTTCATTGAGAGAAATATCTGACAGCGGATGCTCGTGTGCCAAAAACAGAACCCTGTAATTTTTCTCTTAAGCTCATAACTGTGGTATAGATCAGAATGAAAGACAGTCATTCAAAAAAAGAGGACCAGCATTCCCTTGGCTCAGCTTTATTACAGCATGTAGTGTTAGTGAATTCTGACAATCTCATCTTTTTTAGCCAGCCATCTGTTTAACACAAGCTTTTGGAGAACTGTTACCACAGCGATGGACCAGTATTTGGTTTGGAAGTGCCATTACAGGAAAACTAATGGACATGTTTTTGCAAAAATCAAGCTAATTGACCTTTGGAAGAACGTCCTAACTGCAAAGATACTTAACAGTGCTCATACTGGTGTACACTAATGACTAGGGGTGCATGCAGTTGAGACGGATGCTGTGGTTTTTCTGTAGCAAGAGACGCCTGGCTTAGTTGAAGCGTAGCAATGAACAGTGACAGCGCACAAGGAAGTTGTGTTGAGTGTAGTCGCACTCCATAGTCATTTGGATTTGGCATGAATGCCTCTAACTCGGTCTGTCCATCTCCTAGACCTGAAAAAGAACAAATCCATTTGGAATTATTTACGCACACTGTTTTTCAAAAAGGATAAGGCAGCTTTTTTATAGCCATCAATATAATGTGCTGATTTAGAAAGCCAGGCAAATGATGAAATGGTAATTGTGACCTTTATGGTTAGGTTTGCGCACAGACCTTTTTGAATACCCAGAGATCATGCTGTATACTAATAAATGGCTGAAATCAGGGAAGAGATGATGGAAAAAGACACCATGTCAGTGATGCAATGTAGCCCATTATATAGCAACCATAGGGCTTTTTCCACAACCAAGGTCAAGTATAGACCTAATCATAATGTTTGTAAACATTTGACAACTCAGTGTGGAACTCACTCAGTTTTAGATAAGTCTCGGTAAATACAAACCGTACAGACA
The DNA here is from genome assembly GCA_037974465.1 of Brachypetersius altus. Lineage (NCBI taxonomy): Eukaryota > Metazoa > Chordata > Actinopteri > Characiformes > Alestidae > Brachypetersius > Brachypetersius altus. The sequence goes on along the minus strand of JBBPDB010000036.1, from coordinate 1,659,804 downwards.
AATTTGCAATAATTGTAAAATCTTTGGTGCTGTAATGTCAAATGTACCAATGTTGCTAAGGAATTGGATGCACATTATTTTTATTTTTTGAGTTAGTGTGAGTTAGTTAGACACCAGCCCCATGAAGTTCCTTCTGTCGAAAATCGAATTACCTTCACTTGAAGGCAGCAGTAAAAAGCCAAACACAGTCCATTAGCGTTAGACAGTTTGCACATATCAGAGGTGGCCTTCTTACATCACAGTCCCACTCTCCCTCCATACATCCATCAGTGCCCTGGTGGTGTTGTTTCTGCCCAAGCCAGTGACGACCTCCTCCAGGAGTGCAGTGCAGACCAGCAGGAAGCCTTATTGAAAGCAGATGCAGAGATGCAGCAGCCGTAACTGGAGAGAGGCAGTTTACAGTTTTATTTAATCTAAGTGGGCTGGGTGGTTTGTGCAGCTGACTCACATGTACTAAGCAGAGGTCAGGACTTGCACTCAGTCCCATAAGTCTTTTTCATCAGGGCCGCTTCTCTTTCATACACAGTTGTCCTTTAAATCCTTTGAAGTTGGAGCTTTAAAAAGGGCAGAGCACTCGTTATGCGAAGTAGTGCAGAGCTGGCCTTGTAATGTATGTCCACATTTAGACCTTTATTTGCTCAAGAAGCACCACTGGATCCGAGCTTATTCCCTCCGACTATGTGGCACACTGTTCTGTGGTAGATTTTTAGACTTTGAGGCTGAAACCAGGCTGAAAGTTGAGGTGACGTGTTTACAAATGCTAAGGAGATAAAGATGTTTTGTTATGTCTATGATTCGTTCAGTGTGGTTAGCTGTTCCATTTTCATTTGTGGAGGAGATATCGTCTTGTTCTTTGTGGTCTAAATTCTGGAATTTAGTCTACAATTAGAACACAGACCATGTAATTTCGAAAAAGTACTGATGGTAGAACTGAAGTCATACTAGAACTACTATATTGGCATGATTTGTACCAGTTTCCCTTTCTGGTATGAGTTCATATATTCTGACCAACTTGCTTTTCCCTTTTTTCCTAGGAAGTGTGTAGAGAGCTCTGGTGTCTTAGCAAAAGTAACCGCTGTGTCACCAACAGTATCCCAGCCGCAGAGGGTACATTGTGCCAGACTGGCAGCATTGAGAAAGGGGTAAGTCAGAGAAACACTATAGCAGTTATGTCAACCATTGTTGGCCAATTTGTGTCATAAAATGGATTAAGGAATGTTCATAATCATTTGGTGTTGTCCAGTTAGAATGACATCTGCACCAAGAGATGTTTCTTGTACATGCTGTACTTGCCCAATAAAAAAGCTTCTAATTAAATAATTTGCATGTGCTGGCCCCATAGTTTAATATTTATTATTAGCATTTATAACATTTTGCGTGAAAATTATTAAATCCTTTACTTATTTTCCATCAGAATTCCCCTTCATTTATTGTCTATTCTTGTGACTTGGTCATCCACAAATTGCAAACGTTTCCTCCCCCACCCCCCCAGCTACTCAGAGTTAGGCTAGTGGGAATGTTTTGAAATGCCAGGTAGGCATCCCGGGCAGTGGGAAAGAGCCCCCTGCCAGATTAGGGGAGAGAAAGGCGCGGGGTGTGGTGTTCGGGGCCAGCTGTGATTATTCAGCCCCCCTCTCATTGTACCAGATCTGGGAATAAGAAGAGCCATTCCCCGCGCTCACTCATGCACACAGCGTTTGGGTCACCAGTTCATGCTGCTGCCGGCCCAGGTTAGGGAGACAGTTTTAACAAAGATTACGGCCGCCATTGTCGCCACTCGTACGATGGCTAAAGGGGAAGAATGAGAGAGGACCACGGGCTGTCATCCTTCGTTACCGTTAGCTCACTGGAGCCATTCACTGCCAAGCCTGTGTGCGTCGTCCTGGACAACCAGCGGGCCCCAGGTTGAGCCGCTGTTTTTTTTCAGCGAGTGGCATACTTATGTCTGCCTCTGGCCAGCCTGGCATCAAAGGAATATGAATGTCAGCCATTTCTCACCCAGCGTGTAACGTAGCCTGGAACAGCGTGGATGATGGGGGCTGTGAGAGGACGGATAACTTGTTGAGAGTTGCTCAAAAAATTCAACAACTCTGATATTTCTCCTAAGAAACTAAGAATGAACTAAGCATGACATTTCACTGATATATATGTATTAGGGGTACAAAATAGATTAAAATCTGTCAGTATTAGCACAGTATTACCAAAATAAGATTCTTAGGCTATTTGCAAATGTTGTTTAAAAACCAAACCTGTTTACTACTGTGATTCTAATTGAATTGTGATGATAGTTTAGAATAGTTACTAATATTTCAATGCTCTTCCGAAAATAATCATTTTCGCAAATCTCAGACACAGACAGTATCAAATTCCTGTTTACCTTCTTTGTCTGAACAGATCATGTCTGTTTAAGGACAGGTAGCAACAAACAAAGAAGCCACTAGGCTTTGAGAAAAAGACAGATAAGGGTTGCTGAAGTTTTATCTTTCTAGATAAGGCATTCTTAACAGGGTTATTTCTGGCTTACTTAGTTGCATACCTGTCCTACTCTTTCTGTGTCTGTTTGTCTGTCTATCTGTCTCACCTTTTCTCTCTCTCTCTGTCTGAATGTCTTTCTCTTACAATCTCTTTCATTCCTTCCCTCCCTCTCTCTTCTCGTTGGTAATCTTGTTTATATAGTGTCTTAGCACATTACCCTGATTTCACATGCTCGTAACTGAGGACACGGCTCTGCTCTTCGCCAAGTTCTTCTTTGTCAGGCAGAGAGAGAGAGATAGATAGATAGGGAGAGAGAACTTAACCTACTGACACAGTTGTGCCGTGAGGACAGGCTGTCTCTACTGTCTCCGCTTACTGGCCTCGAGGTTCTGCAGACAAAGGCTGGATTACGCAGGGTTGTTTGGAGAATGAAGATTCCAGCCTGTCTTTACAGAGCCCATGGTCCGTTTGCCAAGGAGCTGTATTCATTTAACAGTGTGGGTTTGGATTAGGGACACTTGGTGGATGTGTCTTGGCTACATAGTGCAGGCAACCCTTAGCTTATACTCTGAGTATTTTAGCGTATTCAGCATTCAATTAGTTTAAAAGGTACAGTGATGGTGTTTCCTGCTGTTTTCTGCAGAAAAATGTGTCATCTTGTTACAGAGCAGAAAAATCTTTACTTTTTCACTGTACTAATAATAAGCCCAAACATTGCTGTCTAACAAAACCTCCTATCTCTGAAAATCTAAGAGAAAGTCTATTGGTTTCTCGATTTGCACATTCTAAGCGGGCAGCTGGTGTTTTTATATATCAACCTTATTTTGCAGTTACAATTGTAAATACAATGTAAAGACACTGACACTATTTCCTTCCACCTTGTGTGTGTGTGTTTGTGCATAAGTGGTGCTACCAGGGTGAGTGTGTGACATTTGGGACGTGGCCGCAGGGTGTGGATGGAGGTTGGGGTCCCTGGTCCATCTGGGGCGAATGCAGCCGGACGTGTGGTGGCGGTGTGTCTTCATCCGTGCGCCACTGTGACAGCCCAGCGTAAGTAGGCAAAGTAAGCCTAACCAGGCCCCAGTCCAAAAGCTCAGCTCACTTCTGTCCGCACTGATGTAATCTTTCTCTCACTTAGTAAATACAAGGTGCAATTTGTTGGTAGGTACCGGGATTGTTTGGGTTATACCAGGGATGTTTGTCAGTGCAGTGGACTAAGATGATACCTACTATTTTAAACTTAGTAGTATGACATTTGTTCTGTTGTTTTAGGTACCCCATGTCAAATGACATGTTTTGTTGATTGTCTTCACGTACACATCCTTTACAGAGAACAAATATGTAACAAGTACAAATGTAACATATTTTGGAATGTATAAAAGTCTATAAATATGTTTTTTGTAATTTAAACAGATGTGTTGTAAAAGTACCATATTTAAGTGTGTCCTCTGTACTTATTTTCACTTAGAAACATATCATATTTACGTAATTACATGGTGATGAAATTTAGAATATTTCTTTTACATTCTGTATCATCTGTTTCGAGTCTGTAGTTTTTTGGGAGAAAAAGATGGAATTTTATTTACTTTGTTTTGTTCAAAACACTTTATCTTCAAACACATTCTCAAAATGCTTTCTGCCACTGGGAGTAGGCCGCAGTCCTCTATCTTCTATTGTTCTTCTTTTACAGCTTGATTTTTCCTGCTGGACAAAAAAATAGATTATATTGCTATTCCTGTTGTGCTGAATGTTTCTTGGTCGTGAAACAAGACTTTTTTCAATTTTTTCTTCTTCCTCCAACTATTTTGTGTTGTGGCTGCAGGAGCACAGAGCTCGACCGGCTGCAGACAGAGTTTTGGGTTTCATTCCACGTGCTTGCGGAAATGTCTGTCCTCGCACTCTCCCGACAGTCTGTGGTGGAGAGTGCGGCCTGCGTAATCTGTAACACCTGTGTAAGGTGATCAGGCCGGGTACCTGAAAGGCGTGGGGAGAGGAAACTGGAGACTTGGAGCAGAGCTCGCCTGGAAAGCATTCATTAAGAAAGAGAGAGAAAGAAAATGAAAGAGTGACAACAGAGAAAGGATAAAGGAGAGAAAGTAAGGAGGGGAGAAACAAGAGGAAAGAGAGCGAAAGGGGAAAAAGAAAAAGGCAGAGAGAAACAGTGGGAGAAAATGAGCAATAGGGATAGAGAGAGCAATAGACACCTGGACACCTGCGATTAGTCCAGTCAGGTTTGGCCTGTGTATCAACCTCGTGAGCCATATAGAATTTTTCTTTTACACCAGCAAGCTATGCAGTACACGCTGCCCTGCTGGCCATGGCAACTTTAACATTCACTGAACCATCTGAAAAGCTAAACAATTTTTTGAATGCTCTGCAGAAATGAACGGTCACCCCAAGGGCTTGCTACTATGGACAAGTTTATCAGTCTGTTGTTGGCACCAAGGTCACCTTGCCCTCAAACAAACAGTTCTGAATGTTTGCACTAAAAGAAGCAAACTCTTTATTTGTTCTGGTCTGAATAATCTGTACCCCTTTACCAACATGCAGATTTAATATAATACACCCTGGATGTAAGCAGCAGAACTGAGAGAGATCCAGGGATAGGCTCTCATTTGAAGGGCGGCTTTTTGTTTCTATTGCAGAACTTCTGTTTCGATTACCGAGCTTAAAATATTTACTTGAATGTCGTCAATCAGCTAAAAATAGATAAATGAGTTTCCCTTGGCTAAAACAGTCAAAGCATAACATTTTTGTGGGTCATACCGTATCAGAAACCATGTAAACTAGAGTTAACACAACTATACAACTCAATACAAATGAATTGTTTAGACATGCCGTTTGCTTGTTAGTGGAAGAAAATTTTGTAAATTGTTGTGGGATTTCTAAGGCAAAGCTTTGCAAGTTATATGTGAGGGATGGTTATGGGTCCTTCTGCTTTTAATTATTTAATTACAAACTCCTTCATTAGATACATCATAAGATGTGTTGCAGTGGGGGATCCTTTCAGCTGTGAACTGTGATGACCCTCCAGGACGTGAGTTAATGAGCACTAGGTTGGGGAGGTGTTTGTTGATGCTAAAACTGAGTGAAAGGGCACCTTCACCCCCGCAGATAACAGATGGCCGGACCTGTGTGATCTGATAACCTGCTTTTTGGCGGTAATAAAGTCTTTATCACCTAAGCCTGGCCCTGCTTCATCCCCTGGGAGCGCAGTCAGTGGAAGTCTTTTATTTGTACCACCTTCCCCTCCCTGGAGGAGCATCTTCATCCTCATCCATCTCCACTCAGGTCTTATCTTATCCCAGCTGGATGGGGCTGGTAGAGTTGCAAGATTAAACCCCTACCCTTGCAGCAAGTGATCTGTCTAGCCTTGTGAGTGCTTCCTGAGAGGGTGTGTGCGTATGCCACGTTGATACTGATGCCATTAGTGTGTTTGGACTCTTAAATCTATGCAAATGCATTCCAGATGGTCCCTGGTCTTGATTGGAATGAGTGTGTTGTTTTTTTATTTCTTCAATACCATGTCCTTCACTGTGCTAAGGGGTGCTGTGTTTAGTGAGGATATTATTTTATTGGTTTGTTTTATCCTGACTTTTTCCAGGCCGTCTGGTGGAGGGAAGTACTGTCTTGGGGAAAGAAAGCGCTACAGATCGTGCAACACTGACGTGAGTCTCTCCTCTCTCTTTAGATGAAAGTGGAAGTCTGTCTTTAGCAAACAGAGCTGATTATCAGCATTGTAATTTGATGGAAAGGTAAATTTGTAATACTGTTTTTAACAATTTTTAACAGTTCACAAGCATACAACTAGCATGCAACCATTTTACTTTACCTTTTAAGTAGGCTAAATAATTAGTGTTGTAACATTTCACCTAAAAAAAAATCAGACATTCAGTCAGAAAAGTAGCGTTATGTATCTTTAACAGGTATTTATGAAATTGTGACTGTTTACTGGTGTGTCAGCTATCTACAGTTTGTTATAGGTATGCAGTTATATGCAAATGTTTGGGAGCTTTTAATCAAATGACACGTCTTGTTGCACCACCTCTGCTAAAAAGTTCTGCACAATTGAATGGGGAATTCCTGTTTATGTACTGAATTACAGATAAATTGAAAACTTTCTTTAACCACGGAAAGTGATTATGAATTTGTTTATGAATATCTTCATATAATGTCTGGAAACAGATATTTTTTTCCACATTACTGGCATTCATGAAAGAAGTAGCGTTTCCCCTAAATCCAAATTTGACCAAACATGTTAACAGCATGTATAAAGCTTTGTAGAGTGTGTTTAGGAATCATGATGTCTACTTTTTTGTAAGACTTTCAGTGTATGTGTTTGTAAAGGGGCATTTGTAACTACTTTACTATGACTAACTGCAGAAAGCACTTGGGTGTGTTTACAATATATAGAGCCAATGGCAACATGCATTGGAATGATTTTTAATTTCCTTCTTTTGCAGTGATCTAAGATCAATTTCTGTGCTGTTGGTAAAGGGAGGCTAAATTTAGGCAAGATGTGCCCAGAGTAGACAAAATGCTGGCATTATTACAGCTGGTGTTTTAATACAAGCTTGCTGATAGCACTGTTCTGTCTGAATAAGGGGTTTGTTTTATGAGCTGTAGAGGCGCACATGGTTGCTTTCTCTATCTGTGGCTTAATTCTTTCCCAGTTATTAAAGTTATTCATTGCCAGATGGGCTTTGCTGCATCACTCGGAGGGCTGTCAGGCTTGCAAAGTTCGGATACAGATAAATTGGAAGGCTGCGAGTGCTTTTTGAATTTATGAAACAAGAAGATCTAATGCCTTAGAGTCCTTAATCATCTAAAGTGCCTTTTGTCATGAGTTTTGTAATATACATTGATTGATTTTGTTACTGTCTGTTATTCAGATCGTAAAGCTTAGACCAGGCTTCAAAAATCCTTTTGTATTTCATTTAGCATCTCTTAGCTATAACTGTGTGATCCATAAAGACTAAAAAATATTTTTTCCACAGGTTAAAAATGAATTAGTGTGAACAAATATTTTTGTGAAGCTGAAAATGCGTATTTCCCCATCCCATTTATTTCAAGGTGGCAGTTTGGGGGCCTCGAGGCTATACTACCACAAATCTTAAAAACAACAGCTCAGGGTAAACAGCAGATGTTTACTTTGGAAAACAAACATGCCCAAAACCACTATTTTATCCCCCTGAGGGCTCTGCATCCAAAACAAATAGATCATGAATGGCCTAGGTTCTGCCCGTGTCATTTGGCTGGTCTGGAACTCTGCAGACAGCAGGCTTAAGCATGGAGCATGGCAGCCTAAAACAATGCTATCAACACAACGCCTTGACATGATTAACCCCTTGACCCTCTGAATTCCAATTGAAGATCTCAAAGGACCTAGATGAGGGGTTAAGGCCACTCCTCCATGGGTTGGACTGTATTGGGGTGTTTCTGTCCAGAGTCTGAATTTATTATGATCTAAGTCATAGAGGATGTGGACCCCCGTGGCTATTGTTCAGCCCTGAGCAATACTCTGCTTGTTCTGCTGCTCACACCGATGAGCTAATCTCTCCTGCCCCCTCCTCCCCAGCTCTCGCACTCTTTTCCCTCTCCCCCTGCTGAGTGCAGTCACTTTCTGTGATCTGACCGCTGACATCATGACTATGGGGGTGACACTAGATGCACTATGGAAAAAAAGTGAGTGCAAAGTTAAATGCCAGTAATTAGGAGTGAGGTATCAAATGCTACAGAAAAATATATACACATTCGCACACAACAGGAATTAATTTTGCATGGAGTGCAAATGAGTGCAAGAGCAATGAGGATTAATTTACACTTTAAACTAGAATATTGAGGGTGCAATCACAGCACAGATTGTGCTCTCAGAGCACCTGAAATTAGGCTTTGTTTTACTAAGTCTGCATGCCATCAAACAACGCACAGGACAGCCTACCTTCTGGAGATGGGTTAGGCGCAGTGAAATATGAAGCAATGTAAATGACAGTTCAGTGACAAATAATGCAAAATAATCTTGAAATGTATTGCTTGAGTTTAGGTTGGTTTGATGTCAGATGGCACAGTTAACACAGGCTGCATGTTTAAGCCACAACCCTGTGTGGCTGAGTGAAATGTTTTTGGTGCCATCTATTGTCACCTCAGGTTTAGCCTATGTGTCCTTAATCAGCCTAGAGCAAACTGAGCATAGAAATCTGTTCTATTCCAAATGACAGAGTGCCAGTATTTCCCTTTTTAACAAATACACAAGCTGCAAACACACATTATGTATATGCCTTCATTCACAGTTGCTTGTGTTAGGACTGTTGGATGGTTATGTAGTAACATTCCTAGTAATACTTTGATTAAACATATACCTTGAAATGCAAATAAACTTGAAGAAGCACACTGCAGTGACAAAAACTCTTGTCTGTTTGCCCTCAGGCATGTCCGACAGGGTCACGGGACTTTCGGGAGAAGCAGTGTGCCGACTTTGATAACATGCCTTTTCGTGGGAAGTACTACAACTGGAAGCCTTACACTGGAGGTATGTTCTAAACACAGGCAAAGAATGCAAGAAGGGGTGGTGGGTTGTGGCTGTAGATGACATGGCTGGGAAACTCTAGATCTCCTACTATGGCATTTGTAGGGCTTAGGGCATGAGGACGCACACACAAACACACATAGCAAATGTGCAGAGTGGTGGGTCGCTAAGAGACCACACGCTCCCATGAAGCCTTCCCAGAGTCAGCGCTCCAGTGATAGTATACATATCAGCCTGCTAACATCAACAATGTGGAAGTCTCTTTGATGGTCTGAAAATTCCTGGGATTCCAGAGCGCCATGTCTTTGAATGTCCTGAATGTGTGTATCCCAGGTTGACTTAAGCACTAGTAGCATATTGGAACTGTGTGTCACCACTGTACCAGTGGTCATAGCCCACTTCACACAGGCTTCACACAGCCCTTACCTGGGTCTCTCAATCAGTTTTAAAGTTATCTCTAGAGATGCATTGAAAGTCTACTGTTATTTTCATTGTTTTCTATTATTATTTCACAGTAATTAAGTAACTATAGCACTCACTGGCAGGCTGATTTGCTTGAACAAAGTACTTTTTGGTGAAAAATCAAATTTTATATAATTTTTCCCCAGTGTACCTAAACTACAACTGAGGTTGCTCAACTTCATTCTGAGGAATCCATTATTCCCTTGGGCAAAATGACAGTTATTGTTTTTTCTATGTTATTTAAATGTAATTTCATAACTACATAAATAACAATTGTGTTATGAAAGTTTTATTCAATTTTGACGAGTTTAAGCCTGCACTTCCAATTTTCTGACAGTAAATGACAATAATACAACAAGAATGCTTAAATACAGCAGTAACATTTTAAACTTCTACTTCAAACTACTTCTACTTACAAATATCGTTTAGTGGTTAAAGAGTTCCTCACATGTGAAGGTTTCTTATTTACTGTAATAGAGTGACACGCCAGTAAACAAAGAAGACCTCACCAAGATAGAAAACTGAAACTGGTTATGAAGGGAAGTTCAAAGCCACCTCAATCATCTCCTTATAGTTCTTCCCCATAATGACCATGGCAATTACCAATTGTTTGGCTCCGAGAAACCCTTTGGATCACATACATCCTTGTAAAGAGCACAAGAGAGATAACCTCTGTCTATTTATTGGCAGCTTTGTTAATCTCTCCTCATGTGGGTGTAATTATGATGTCAGACCGAATGTTTGGTTCACACTATGAGTAATGCCTCTCTTGCGGCGTGTGAGGGTCTGACCTGACAGAAAAAACTCTTGGTGAAGCATCCTGGCCTGTGACAATCACACTGAAAAACAGTTTGTGTTTGACACGAGGAGACGGAAATGACTTATTCTCATAGAGAATATGAGTTTATTGCATGAATAAAACGCAGTAGACCATGAGACATTGGTGCAAAAGGACTGTGCTACATGTGAAGTGAGAGGTCTGGGACCCATACTTGAGCTGACAAAGAAAAATAAACATCTTGGTGACATCAGTGGCTTGACAGCACGCTCGGCTTGTGTTGTAGGTGGCGTGAAGCCCTGTGCTTTGAACTGCCTGGCCGAGGGATATAACTTTTACACAGAACGCTCTCCTGCTGTCATTGACGGTACACGTTGTCAGGCTGACTCATTGGATATCTGCATCAATGGAGAGTGTAAGGTGAGAAATTCTTTCCCTGTTCTCGATTACAAGAATCATTTAGAAAAGAAATCTCATCTATACATTTTTTCCCTTAACCAAAATATGTATCTAAGATATGTAGTTTCTGAAGTAAATTCTTTGCTCTGGAGCTGTGCAGCTATTTTAACTAACATGCCCACTTGCCTTAGTAACTGTTAGTAACACCTTTTGAATTTTTAGCATGGCTAGAAAAATTTTTTCCACTTGAGAGACTTTTATCTTGGGATGACCAGTGGCTAGTATTCCCTCACTCAACTCTGTCACATGACATGAGCCCAGTCAGCCTCAAGGCAGTCGAAAAATTTTCAAATGTGATTATTTTTTCCCCTTATTCCTTGGGTCAGTACAAACTAGTTTGAAACTTGGACCATTTAAGTCCATAATAGTTTTGCACTGAGAATGACTTTCGTTATAATAGGTCTATGGGCTATACAAAACATGTTCATGAAGTTCTTTGCACACTTAAAGAGTTCTCACCGGCTGTTGATAGTTTCAGTCTCTTTCAAAATGAGCAGTTTAAGCAAATAAGCTGTTGCTGACCATGCCCAACCCATGCTTAAGAGTTCTGGATTTTACATATTAGAATCCACGTCCTTGAAAGTGTTTCTTTCATTCTTTTCTTTCATTCTTTGTTTTTTTCCATCCATCCAATCTGTGACAGTGGTTCTAGCATGTATGGTGACCAGGCTGAAAGAAGGGAGGGAGGGAGAAAGAAATAGTGAGAGATACACTAGATGAGCGAAATTATTGGGACACTTAACACACATAAAAAGGGCAGAAAACAGAGGCGCTATCCAGTCCTATATGTTTGACCCTGAGTCGGACCCAGAGATGAACACAACACTTAATGTGTGACTTGCCTCTGCCTGTATCCATAGCGCTCGGCGTCTTATGCATGCTTGTAAAACCAGCAGACATTTCCATAGTGTGATGTCACAATAAGGGAGTATAGCCCATAGACCTATTATAACTTGTTTTTTGTGTTTTGCATAAGTGAAAGTAACAATCTAGTCATACGTGAACACACCACTGCACACAGTGTGAACAGCAAGAAATATGTTCTCCGCATTTATCCCATTCACCAAGTGAAGCAGGGGGCAGCTACGAACACAGCGCCCGGGGAGCAGTGCGTGGGGACGGTACCTTGCTC
>JBBPDB010000036.1:1599818-1629841 GCA_037974465.1 Brachypetersius altus | reverse complement strand
TGCCGATACCGATAGTTTGGAAAATGCCTAATATCGGCCGATAATATCGGCCTGCCGATAAATCGGTCGGGCTCTAATTCACAGACTGTAGGACAAACTTTTATATCTGCATGATTTGTTAGTGGGAGTTGCCCTCCCACTATACTATGGAACAGAGGTGTCAGAATGTGCTACGGCGGTACTGCTGCAAATACACTCCTGTGTGCTCAGGCTGCATCCAAATAGTCAAATAGGTTTCCATTCCTATCCGCTTGATTTTTGGTGTTTTTTTTTGCCTGATCTGTAGCCTTGTTGGGGTCTTTGGATTGGTTTGGTTTGGGGCATTTTTATTTTGGTAAATTGGGAATGGGTTTGTTTTGTTGACTGCTGCGGCTTTTTTCGTTTTGTTGATGGGGCTCGAGTCTGTTTTGTTACTTAATTTTCTTTATTGCCGTGAAGGCAACGTTTGGTTACCAGAAACACTGGTTTCTTTTATTTGATGGCCTTGTTGTTCCAGCGTATAACTAATGAAACAAGCTTCCAACAGTCAATTTTGGCTGATCCATTGCTTTGGAGAGTGATAGGGAGAGAGGAGTAAAAGAGAGACAAATAGTGAAAGAGAAACCAGGGGTAGAGGCTAACAGTCCAGAGTAGAGGCAGCTCCTCAAGTCACTGGGTTCTGTACCAGTCATGTCTGCATCACTGTCCCATAGAGACTTGCTTATCGTCCACACAGGCTCTACTCACTTTTTCCCCACTACATGCTTGTTTTGACCACTTCAAGTCCTTCAATCATTTTTTTCACTCCCTCCTTCTCGTTTTTTTTCCTTTCCCCTAGAGTGCAAAGATGTAAACAAGGTGGCATATTGCCCACTGGTGCTGAAGTTCAAGTTCTGCAGCCGTGCCTACTTCAGACAGATGTGCTGCAAGACTTGCCAAGGACACTAATCCTATGAAGGGAGAGAGGGAGAGAAGAGTAGAACGAGAGACGCAGAGGAAAGGGAAGCGTGCGTGAACGGAAACAAAGAAAAACAGTCGTGGGCTGATGGAGCAGCACTGGGAGAAAAGGCTGCCCCCTCTCTCTCTGACACACACATACGCTCCTGCTTTTTTTTTTTTTTTTTAGACCTGTGGAACCCATACCACTGGTCAGCAACATGCTGACACATTTTGCTTTATTTTCACTTCTGTGAAGTTGGAACTTAAGAATAAGATCATATTGTTATTTTATTATAATAATAATTATTGCTGTTATCATTATTATTATTGTTATTGATGTCTGTTGTAATCCAAAGTGCTGGACACATCATTTGCAGAAATGGCACCACTGAGAATAGGTTCCTAATATAAAAAAACCCCCAAAAAAACAGAAGGGAAGGGAAAGGGGTTTCTCTGTCGTGCAGGCACACATTTTCAGCAGGCTCATCTGCAGTAGTGCTGAAAAATCTTAGCTTTTTACCCAAATTATTCCAAATTATCCTGTAAAGTAAATGAACAATTCATGTATATTCTAGACTGTTGTGCAGATGAGGAGAGTGGACAAGATGACAGACACTTAATGTAGAACCTAAGGCCAACCTTTTGTGAGATATTGAACCATTCTGCAAGTCTGAGGGATGGAGGTCTGATGGAGGTCTGAGTTCTATACTCTGCTCATTCAGGAGGTCATAGGTGTCCGACCCCATGTTGATGATCCTGAAACGCCCCCCGTTGAATTTGTTCAGTACTATGGAGGCACCATAAACTGGCCTTTTTTATTATACAGCCATGCAGTGCAATCAGCGTAACTAATGACCCCTACAAGGATGTCCATAACACTACAAATCCTCCATTATGTTCAACAGTTTGACACCGACGTAGTGGGTTGAAGGCATTGGCTTTGTCTAAATGTAAACAGATGTAGGAGAAAGAATCAAAGATGACACCCTTTAAGCATAAAGTTATGTTCTCCTTATATTATCCTTTACATCTCTATGTTGGACCCTTTCAAACTCAGTTAGTTGCACTGAAAACTCACATATCAAAGTGTTGATTTTCAGATCTTTTTATAGCCAGCACATGCTGCTAATTGGCATTCAGCTTAATACAGTTCACATGTGTCTCTGCAGCTGTGATTTAAGTACTTCCAAGTTAATGTCCTTTATGTGGTGTTTCTGTCATTTTGTCCACCTCCTGCGGTACGGGCCAGCATTCTGGTCCCAGCAAATCAACGTTTGCATACAGATGGTTTCCCCAGTTACTAACCCTTAATTGGTCCATTATAACGTGGCTTCCATTATAATAATTAAGGAGACTGATGGATTGGTTATATAAACATCATTCACAATTGAACCACAAAACTGGTAAAGGGAAAAAAAACACTTAAGATGCAAAGCCTGCTTGGAGAGAATAGGTGCTTTTGGTGCTCGTTTGTGCAGGGAAAATCATTTTGGGCTGGAGATTCCAGATGTTCCAGCAGTGCGAGCCACCTGTTTTGCTAAGCTGAATCACATGACCATGGGGCAGAATTCCACCATTGTTTGTGACTCTTGAACAAGGCCTGAAAATCACATTAGACAGCAAAGGTCTGCTAGGCCAACCACTGCTTCCAACCCAAGTAACTCAAACAAAAGGCATCCATTAGTGGTTTATCTGAGCTATTCTTTTTGATAATGTTAACCTGTTATAGATTTGAATAGTATTCATTGTTATCCCATTGTACTGTGCAAAACATCCTTTTAATGCCTTGGCTCTGATTGGGCATTTTGTGTGCTAGCATGAGACAACAAGCTCTACAAACCCATTTGTACCAGGAAACATGCAGAAGCACCCCAAGAGGACTGAATCCGTATGTGGACGGCTCAGTCGTGAAACTCCAGTGGTACGTCTTTTGTTGGTCCGCGGCTGGAGTTAAGTGAAGGGCCAGCGGCTAGACTAGCCGCCAGAGCACGCACACAACTGGCCTGCCACTGACTACCTCCAGAGCCACCCCTCCTCCTTTCATCCCCCCATTCCCAGCCCACTCTGTAAACACACTCCACGCAGCCCTCCAAGCTCAATGGTGCTTTTCTTCCTCCAGTGGAGGACTGTTCCACTGCCCTCCTTCTGCTCACCTTCTAGAGTGGGAGGTTACTTTCAACCCTCTGGTGGGCTCTCACGCTAGCACATGCTAGCAAACACCAGGAAATAAAACAAGACTCTTGTTGTTTTATTCCTTTTTTATTGTTTTTGTTTTAAAGTCAGTGTGGTTGATCGGTTTACCTCACAATCCACTTAGCTGGTAATGCAGCTTCCATAAGCATTCAGCAGGTTCTCAGTACTCAACAGTGTTCCATCAACACGTCTAAGGAAAGGGAACGTCACACCTGGAAGGTTTCAGCTGCCCGAACATGAAACCTCATTCAACATTTGAGACAGGCTGAGGATGTATTGTGAAGAAGCTCATAGGAGTGATGGGATAATCATTCTAGACCACAGCTGTCTCAAACCGTTTCTGATCAAACCGTGCTACTTTTGCTGCTGCTACTATGTTGTAGCCACCAATACAATGTTAATCAGTTACTTTTTTAAAAATAAAAACTTTAACTGGGACTTCAATGGCAGTGAACTCTAAGCAGCCGAACCATAAGGCCCAAAGTGCCGGGCATCAAATCCTGAGGCTTGAAGTACAAGTTTACTGGCTTTGGGACGAGGAGGTTACAGAAGATTCTCAAACAGGACATGAAACTGGTACTCATCGCTGTAAACTTGTCTTTGAATGTCACATTGCTTAATCTGTACCTATAGAAGTGAGCTTTTTTTTTTTTTTTTTTTTTTTTTTGCATTTTTGCCGTTTAGTTGCTTATATTTTATATTCAGTATTAATGTTGGTACACTGTTACTAATTTTTTTTAAAATGTAAATTATATGCTAATTTATTTCCACGAGTCACTTGTCGTACATATGTTCGAAGGCATGCAAACCGAAATGTAGCCTAGTGGGGTTGAAAAAAATGCAGTGAAATTATTCCCATCAGCAATTTACTTCAGTCTAGAGAAGAACATGAACTTGAATGGGTCTTAATGTGCTGCCAGAGCACCCTTTCAAAGTGTGTCCAAATACTTTTTGTGTCCGCAACGGTGTGTGAATGTGTGTGTGTGTGTGTGTTTTGGTATGGTATTATGTATTGTCCAAAAGGGCCAGTCCAGAGGGTAAAAAATGGTTAATGGTATCAGATGGTTCAAAAGAAAAAAGAAAACTCCCACGGTAACCTTAACAGTTTCAGCCCTTTGGCTCGTACACTATTATTGATAAATCCTACAGTATGTAATGGATCCTGAATAAAGAGAATTTAAAGGGTCAGTGTTACTGAGGATGTTCTTTCCCTGAAAGCTTTGGCTGCAGTTTCATTCAAATGGCTTACTTGGCCCAGAAACCATGGCACCTATTGATACCTGAATGTCTTTTACATTTAAAAAAAAAGTCTTATTTAATTTACATTTAGGGCATTTAGCTGACACTCTTATCCAGCGCGACATACATCAGAGCTTAAGAAGTCCACAACTGTTTCTTATCTGAAAAACAGCTTAAATCCGAGTCAATTATTTAACCAAGATACTGCAGTCAGAGCATCTATACAACAACTGTCAAATAATAATTAGCCAACGCCTAACCTAACAATACATAAGCCATAGAGAAGTCAAGGGAATTTTTTTTTTTTTTTTTTTTTTTTTTAAAGAAATAAGTAAAGAGTAGGAAAGGGACATAGTCACCAAAGTGCTCCTTGATTAAGTGCTCCTTAATCTTCAGTGTCCTGAGACTCTCAGCCTTTAAAAACTGGAATCAAATTTCTAGTTAGCGGTCATCCCGTACATTTCTTGAAATGACTCATAAATGATAAACAGGGATGTTTTCTTGTAAAATCAACTTTAAACATTTGTTTCTGACGTCATGTAAAACCCCATAATGTTTACGTGAGTAGGAGCACAATTAGGCCTCGCAAAGGCTGAATGCTCTCCAGCCTTAAACAAAGCTTTTGTTCCAACTGCAGGGTGATTTATTCAAAATAAACACAATCTACCCCACTTGGCTCAGGTTAACGGAGCTGAAATTTTGATGAGGAGCTCTGGGTTGCAGTCATGCTGCTGTAGACCTGTTTTGTCTGAAGATACCGTTTGGAATACCTGAGCGTCTGGCCTAGCTTCTGTCCTGCATATAAGGGGAGAAGAGTAAGGACATAGAGAAGCGTAAAAAAGCAGAAAGAAGAGAAACAGAAAAATAATGAATCAAGGAGAGCGAAAGATGGAGTGAAACTGAAAGAAGGTGAGAGGGTTCAGAATGCCTCAGCAGCTGGGCTCCAACTGTCAGCTACGATTCCTCTGTTTACATGTCAGCTTCGAGCACAGCCACAATAAAGACAAAGCAAGATAGCCTAAACCAACTCCATGCTTTATCTCTCTGTAAACTACAGGGATCCTCTCCGATGTGAGAAGAAATAATGAAGACATGTAATGCATAGTGGGCTTGGTTAAGCCTTCCTGTGTTTTGTGAAGTCATGATAAAGCTATTCATGCTATGCTTATGTAAACAGATGTCAACAGATTTGCTGTCCTCAGCTTACTTTTACAAACCCCCTTCAGCTCTTTCCACACGAACAGCGATGGTGGTGTCCCCACTTACAACAGAAGAAACTTTCATTGTGGCTTGGATTCAGGCGCTGCTAGTGGGACGCGTGCTGGCATACGGATAGTATCACCATGGGGCAGCTGTGATCAAAACGATTATGCATGTGTTTTGCACTCATAACAATGTTTATTTCTGAAAAGGAACAAAGGCAGCATTTACTGCAGACTGCATGGGTCAGCAGCAACATGAAAACAACGGCCTCTAGAATGTGTAGTCAGAGAAACTGACAATTAGGCCTGCAGTGATTGGTTGATGTTAATTAGCTGATGATCATATGCAGGCATTGTGGCATTACACTATGTGAGACATTGACTATTGTGACACTGCATCACTATAGAAATCATTCTATAGTCAACGAGGCCAGTCATATTTATTGATTTGTGCAGGAGGTGTATTTGTCAAGGGGGCAAAAAGTGAAAAGTGACTGAAATCTAGGCTTCCTAGTGTGAGCAACGTGTTTTCTTGTGGACTACAAAGCACAAATGTACTTCATTCTGGATAAGAGGGTCTGCCAAATGCTGTTGTTATCATGTACGGCTGTACTGATTAGTTTGTGCACATGTGAGTGAAGGTCTGGTGGCACAGTGGCCCCACGTGTTTTGAGTCCCTGCTGCGATGACCAGGGTCCTATCTGTGTCGAGTCTGCAGGGGTTTCTCCAACCTCAAAGAGGCACAAGTTAATTGCTCTGCAGTGATGGTATCTGCACACTTCTCCTAGTTCATAGTGTGTGTGTGTGTGTGTGTGTGTGTGTGTGTGTGTGTTCCTTTAGGTTTGTTATCTCTAAAGACAGATATAGTCAAGTTATGTTTATTTCCATAGCCCATTATCAAGAACAAAAGTCATTCAGTGTGTTTTTTACAGAAATAGAATTAAATTGCTATGCAATAAAATTGTAGGATGTAAACCAATTAAAAAATAAAAGAATTTAAAGAATACATAGGAAATAAAATACATAGAAAATAAAAAAGAAGTAATGCTGATATTTAAAAGGAGACAATCTTGCCATTTTTAGCTTCTTTTTTTTTTACAGCTGGGACAGATATAGTGGATAAACACTATTTCATCATTTCACCATGTTTAGTTTCTGATCTTTTCACCACTAGCTGTGCTGCTCCTGCAGATTTAAGAGACCTACAAGGATTATATACATCAAACATATCAGAGATGTGTCTAGGACCCAAAGGTAACAATCTGAGCAAAAAATCTGAATCATTCAACAAGGTTTAAAATGAACTTAATCTTATTCATCTAACTGCAAACTGTCAGGGATTTTATAGGAAAATGCTGAATGTTCCGCAGCATGGTTGTACAAAGCAAAAAAAACACAATAAAAATCCATAAAACCCACTGAAAACCAGTGAGCACAGCTGTAATCATTAAGGAGGTGGATCTGTTTCTTCTACTCAGTGAAGACCCTCTGGTCAAGGGTATTTAGTTCCGGTCCTGGAGAGCGGGTGTTCAGCACAGTTAGATCATTTCCCTGCTCAAAAAGACCCACTGAACCTGGCAATAAACAGATGAGCTGAATCGTGTATTTTGAGCAGGGGAATCACTAAATGTCTGAATACCCAGAGGTTTTACTATCCACAGCCTAGGCCTCATACCATTGATTTGCCTTTTACCTGAAAAAAGATGCTTTAAAAATGGCAGTTGTGTAGACTCTGTGATTCTGATCACGGATTCACACCCAGACGAATGTGTCATTGGTACTAAAACAAGCGGACGGGCGTGTTAGAGCAAGACCAAACATTATGTCATTTTTAAATCAGGTCAAATTGCATTTTTCTCAGAGCACATAAACATGTAGACTCATTTTGGAGTTAATTACACATGTATGTGTTAAATGAACCCATAACTGACAAAGAATGTGTTAAGGACCCAGCATGCTCTAGGTGTCCTTACAGCCAGACTCTCTCCCTTGACTTAATTGGGCCATCAATTTAGAAACAACCAGACACATTTGCAATGTCAACAGACTGCCATTAACACATAATTTACAGCGACACCTCAAGAACAAGCCCTTCAAAAAAAGTGCAGTGAGTGGCCTAACTGGAACCTTCATGAAAATTAAAATGATCACGTGTAAGGCCAGCTCATAAGGCCAGTGTCTGGTGTCTCAGATGTGTGGTGACTGAATTACAATTCCGAGAGGACCACACTTGTGTGGTCCAACAGCAGTGGCACACCTGCTGCCAGACCACAGGAGAATGTTGAGGATGTTTTTTGTCGTCCAACACCAAGCTGAAAACCAAGCTTTAGTAATTAAGCCTGGTACAAACCAGGACCTCCAATTTCCTGTATTGAAATCTGAAGTATGTAAGTAAGTAAGTAAGTAAGTAAGTGAACTTTATTGTCATTCTTGCCATACAACAGTACAGCAACAGTTGC
Organism: Brachypetersius altus; assembly: GCA_037974465.1. NCBI lineage: Eukaryota > Metazoa > Chordata > Actinopteri > Characiformes > Alestidae > Brachypetersius > Brachypetersius altus. Next base: position 1,621,830 of record JBBPDB010000036.1, on the reverse strand, counting down.
ATAGCTGAACGAAAATGCGTTTCTCCAGGCTCAATATGCATACATGTGCACGGAAGACGCTTCTATACTCCAATTAGCACCAAAACTGAACAGAACTGAAGTGATCTTACCTCAGACCTGCATCTAACATTGGCAAAGTCTTTACATGTTTACAGCTGATAGAACATAATTAATGACATCTTTTTTAAAAATACTAAAATTGATTCACCAAAATATTCAGATTATGTTCTGGTCTGCTATTGGATGCATGTCCTTTGTAACATGATGTTGTCAGCTTTCTTTTTTATTCTTTGACCACCAGCCACCATAGGAACCCACGCCATGGAAAGTCAAAATATCCTTTTTTGACAAAAAAAGCTTAATGTAAACATTGTTAAAGCATTGTTATTTGAGTACCTGTCAGGAAATATTAATTATTCATTCATGCCTGGTCATTCAAGTGGCATGATATCTCTGAAATACTTTTTTTAAATGTCCTTATTGACACCTGAATTCATAAAGTGGTGTCCTTCATGCTTAGAGAACAGTGATAGCAAGCTTTCCAGGCACAGAAGACTTTCACAAGCCAACATTACTTAAACATATCAGACATGGTTTTGATAAGAGGGGGATGGGAACCACTGCTCCCCTCCCAACAGGACCACTCTCTTTATATGAAATCATTGAAAGCAACTTTTGTTAATTAGTTTGAGCTCAAAGTGTTGGACATTAACCTGATGTGAGGCCCGAGGCCAGACGCCAATCAAGGGACTTGAGGAAAACTTCTCATCAAAGACCTTGGTTGACTACACAAATCCAGACTTGCAAGCGCTGGAGAACACACACAGTGCGCTTCAGAGAATCCTGCTTGGACACATGCCACCGTTTTCCAGATAAGACGCATGAGTCTGGTTTTGATCTCTGGCACTGAAAGTCCAGCAATGCCCTGGCCTGCTTCTTTGACATGATACAGGACCAGATATGTGGTAAAGAATGCCATCTGCTTGCCCACAGAAATGCAAGCCTTTGCCCTGTTCTCTCTGAAGCCTCAGGCACTAATAAAAACTGCCTAGCACTCTGGACAGCCTCAGATTGAGATATCGAGAGGTGTGAGGATTAACTGTAGTGACAAACATCTCTTCACCAGAAGACAAACGTGCCACCCAAGTATTCCAGTCACAGTTTTGCGATATTCAGAGCCGCTGCTGTTGAGTGCTCGAAGTATCTCAGCAGGGCTCGGTTTGAACCAAGCAAGCTCAGCAAGATTGGTTTGAGCCAACAACTCAGATGGTGTTGCTGGAGACAGGACACCCACCCTGAAGGTATGACAGAAAAGAATGCTGGCCTGAGGTCAGAGAGCGAGGCCACCAGCACCGAACATCTTAACATCTGCTCTGCTTGTTCTGCTGGCTTTGTTTGGAGTGTTCTCAAACAAGGTGATCCTTACTGTGCCTGAGCATTTTGACCCCCAATGTCCAGTTCATTTGGTCAGTGTGATTGCTCCACACAGTGTACAGGCACGCTAACTGTACCATAACTGTATTATAATATATATATAAAGAAGCAGGCCTAGTGCGAGTACACCTTCACACTTAAAACCATGTTGTTAAATAGCCTTGCACAAATTCCAAAATAAATGTTCAGAACAAAAATGAAAAGTTCTAGAGATATACAAAGCCTATAAAGTTTGATTACCTCTACCACAGTTCTTTTGTGCTATTTTAGTTTATGGGGCTGTTTTTGGCTGTATTTGCACTGCGTTGGCATGACCATGACCCAGTGTCTACCGTGAGATACTTAGCAACGCAGGGCAAGGAAGTTTTCTGTGTAATTAATAAAGCTTTTCATTCTGAGTCAGTCAAAACACCAGCAAGGGTAGGAAGAGAAGTCCGATTTTATTGCTCACTGTGAAAGAGGTAAAAATGAAATGTGAAAATAGAAAGAGTTGGCTGATCAGTTTGGGGTCAATATTATAACTGCAATTAAATGACGAATGTCTGTATACAGTATTTTTACTTTTCAGTTTGGGCTTTACATCCTGAACATAGTGTACCATGATGTTCTGTTGTCATGTAAACATCATGTGGGTTTCCTCTTGGTAGTGACTCTTTCAAATTTTGATACAAAATCAATTAATGTTCTTGGTGTTCAAATGTTCAAAACACTTAAAGATCAGAGTTTTGGACCAGCATCGAACCCAGAATGGAACTCCCATGGACACAAAAAAATCCTGAGATGTACAAAGACCTCACACTGCATTTCCTGTTAGAAAGAGTACCTGCTCTTTGTCTCAGCCCTGCAAAGTCACCTGAAATATTTCATCACAGATTTATTTGGCATTCATAAACTGCTTTGCCAGACTCACACACACTGAGTGCTCCCCTTTTATACTTCACCTGGTGTCTCACTTTCACCATGAACTTAGAATCAGTGGGTCAAGTTCTACATTCTTGGTTCTTAAGACCACCAAATCTGTTTGAAGGTGTTGAGCTAGTGGATGACTGTTGATCCACCACTTCTGTTGTGTGAGAGTGTGTGTGAGTGAAAGAGTGTGAGTGGATGGGTGAACTGTTGATGCTTCAAAGCTAAGAACTCTTTCATAGACATCACTGGTGTGTCTCTAGTTTCTCCACTTTTTTTCTCTAAAATAGCTTGGACAGTAAAGTAACATATTTTCAACCCAATGGCATAAAGCAGCATCTAAAACAAGGCTGCTTTCCTTTAACTCCCAGGCATTTTCTCACAGCTCATGTCTGGGAATCCCAACCACTCTGAATTCTTTCTCACAGCTGAATGTTGCAACCACTCTGAATATCCAGGATGGGAGTTTAGATACGCCCTCGGTTTTGTGCTCTCCCAGCTACTTTTTATTTGCTGTTAGTTTGAAGTCTTCTTGATCAGAGTGGCATGCAGGCACATTCCACAGGTTCCTAATATCTCAGAAAAGTATTTTCTTCTCATCCTCAGCACACTGTCTGTAATGAGTGAGGGTCAAACAACCTTCAGATCGCAGAGGCAGTTCGCTAACAACCAGCTGAATTTCCTTTTAAACTGTTTTGAAAAGTAGTTCATCTCAAGACTTTTAAGCTACTTCTCATTGACCAAATACAGATACAGACTTCATAAAACCAAGTCCTAAAGTTTTCTGGACAGCAGAGATTAGCATGGGCGCAACCTTGCACAGACAAATTAAAAAATGAGCTGCTCCGCTTGAAAACTATCCACAGTCAATGTGTGTCACCCTTGAGGTTTTCACTTTCCATCACATCTCCTTCTGTCACTCAGAGAGCCAGCAGATAAGTGGATTAAGTACACTGCAAATCGATAGTCAATCACTTAGTAACTTTTCTTCAAAGCAAGCCAAGCTGGAACAACAAGCAAGGTCAGCGGCCTGCGCATCTTTAATTTACATCAAGGATTAATCATAATTATCCAGTTCCTCCTTAGCATGCAAGAAACCTAAGCACAAAGAGAGCATCATGGGCTAATAAGGTCACACAGTATAATGATAAAAGCTAAGTTTGTTCCATTTATGGGATCAACATGGACCAAAAAAACAAGAGCACTTGTGAATCTCATGGACTTCACAAAGCTTATTAAGACTTGTTTTCTTTATGCAGTGGAGGAGATAGAGATTCTGATTAAATGTCAGTCTGAACTGAGGTGAAGATTCAATGAGTCTGAGCTTCTCCCTTAGATTGGAAAACATTTTGGCTAAACTATTCCAGGGGTGGAGGTTGGAATGACTGGACCGTCATGTGGGTGTAAATATGGGAATAAGAGAGACAGGAAACTAAAGCACGTTGGCAGGTACAGATTCTGGCAAACTCATCACTGATTGACACCGCCTGTTCCTCCTGTATCTCTTGTGCTCTCCTCGCCTCCCCTCGAGTGCATAATAAAATAGAAAAGAACAGGATGTTTCAATAAAGCTTGAAATCAGATCAGTTTCTCAGATCAATATAACAATACCAGAATCTCTAAAATGCTTACCTCTTGCCCTTTCCTTGTGCTTTACTAGCATTTTGTAAAACATTATATTTAATTTAAAATATAAAATGCGATATGTTTTGCCCTCAGTGTACTATGCTACAAAGTATACTACTTCGCAGAAACTGTTCCTGGAGAATCACAGACCTGAACAACTTTTCCCTACTAAAACAGAAATCATGAGTTCATTACCAAGCTCATAATAAGCCGACAAGTCAGAACAGCACTAACTGTGCAGTGCTCCAGGACTGTGGAGCCCAAAGACTGACAGAAACAGCATTTCTGGTGTAACTGACATTTGTGGAAAGGCCTGACTACTGTAACAATAAAAACTGCTTCTTAATGCCTAATGACAGGCAAGAAGTGGCTCATTTCCAATGTCTTCTGTCTTTCAACACAAGACCTGGCACACTGCAACCATTAATGACTAAATGAACTGTTTTACACCCAAGTCCTTCAAAAATGTCAGTGGTATTTTAGCCATAAAGTAGTGTTTAATGTTATTTGTCACATTATACGCTATTTTCTTCAGCCTGAATGGCTGGACTGAATTCACAGTTTAAAATCCTTATGTTTTCACTCATCGTTGTTACCCTTATACTACCCCCAGCATACGTTGGGTAGGGAATAGACCCAGAGAATCCAGGCTGTGTGTAGTCTATCCACTTACTTGTAGACTAGTACATTAGAGTGACTTCAATGGGTCACCTGACCGGAGGGCAATTTTCTTTATCAAAGATCAGTTGATGAATTACTGGAGAGTCAGTATATCTGGATGTGTAAAATGAAAGATTTAAATACTAAAGCCAGAATGATCAGATAAACTAATTCAGGATTTTCTCACAAAAGACGCTTGATTGTCTTAAAACTCTGTCAAAGAATTTTCCTAGCTTGACACACTAAACCTGTAGAAGTTTAGACTCTGTGCTGGGAAACTGCGGGAATGCTGGACTGCATCTGTCAGAGGGCAGCAGCCAATCAGCAGCAAGGAAAAATGAATGATCTCGCATTGGCTACTTTCAAACCTCCTGCCTCTACAGCGATATTTCACCATCGCAAGATGCCTTTCTTTGTGTTGTCTTGTCAGTATGAAAAATGTATAGTTGTATTTTGTACGGAAATGTAGCTGAATTTAAGTTAATTCTATTTTTGTTAAAAATTTAGCAGTAAAATGCATGAATAAAAGCAAAAAAAATGCAGGGAGTATCTACAGTTTCCACAAATTTGCAGGGGTTTCCACGAACAATTATTAGTTTGGTTCAAAGAAAAATTTGCAAATGACTGAAGTCAAAAACTCTCTGGGCGGAACATGAAGACACTGCTGCTCTTACTGGACGACAGTGATAAACACTGGAAACAGCATTTGTCCTCTGAAAATTATTTTTTTTTCTGTTCAGGGTTATATGAACCTAGTGGTGAACCGAATGGCAACATACAAAATGTGACAATACATACATCTGACAAATTGTAAGGGGCAAAAAAGGAACAAATAAATCTTGCATGTAAAATAATACTATTTTATTCAAATATAATTATATGGTTAGAAAAATTACTGATCATGATAACGTAACTAAAGTTTCTCATATAACCAATTAATCAAAACACACTACTTTTTAAAATTGGATTTTTATCTTTAATCAAATGTGAGCAAATTAAACAAATGTGATTAATCACAAAGTATTATTTGCATCGTTTGACTGCCCTTGTTATACACATGCCTCTACTGTATGTGCTACACTTTCGGTCAGAGCACTACTAGACAACAAAGCAAAAAACAGCCATTTTACTGTAATTCAGCACAGAATAGGCAACAGAGGTAAAGTTTGTAGTTTTTAGTCTTAGAAAAGGAGCCACTGAGGTAGGCATCTCATTTCTTTTCCATTCTCTTTATTGTAATGACAATTCAAAGGCTGTTATGACAGTCATGTGGTAATAAGATACAGCTGCCTTAAATGCGTTCACCAGCTTAGAAAAAAAATCTAACAGTAGCCCCCCATTAAACGACCCCAGAGAAGCTGTACTTTGCATAATCAGAAGGTGATCTCAAACAAATTATCACTATAATGAACTGTAGAATGTGAGTAGGCTTGATAACGACAGCTGTAGTGATGGTAAAAAGTCTTATTTTGAATTTCACACCACAAGAACTTACTAACAAGTCGGCCTCTTTGTCAACACAAAGTGTTTTAACATTTTTATGGAAACGTATTACCAGGAATGTGTGGACGTCTTCCACTGCTGCTATGAGTTGGACAAGTTGTACTGATTTGATTCTACAGAGACTTGGGGAACAGACTGGTTCAAATCCATCTAAATATGATGACATTAGTACACCACAAGCAGAGTGTAAAAGCAGTTCAGGCTTCATACAGGGAGAGGTCCATTATACCACCAAATATTTAACAGGCCCACAAAATGGAAAGATAAATTGGCCTGACTTTGCTGAAATGAGAGTTTGATGTAGAATGTAAACATTGGTTTTTGTACTTAATGTATGATTCCCCCAGTTTATACAGTCCCTATATGGAAAGTAAGCAGCAAAAACAATTTGCTTTGTGGTTATTTTTGATCATTGTGTGATTCTGGACCATATTTTGAATGAGGTACAAAAACCTCTGCCTTCCTCAAGCTCTCTCCAGAGTAATCTGATTTCCCTGGATTATAGATGACACTTTTGTTTGGTTAAAGTTGATTTTAAAAGACAGAGCCTGAAAATGAGATACTTTAAAGCAATATTTGTTTTATGCAAGAAAATATTACAAAAATGCGAACTGTAATTATTCTTTCAATTAAAGATGTTTCCTGAATGAGACAGTTGACGTACAATTAGTTTCTTCCTCTTTTCTGGATTGAGGCCCATTCAAGTATCATCGCTCAGACCATGAATCTGGAATGACCCTCATTGTTGATCTGTCTGTGTGTATTGTCTGGGTATGTTGCACCTATGGTCCAGGAGGACAATGTCACAGGTCAACAGGTCAACATCATCAGAGATAAGTTTATGTGGGGTTTGTAGTGTTTTTCATGCTGATTTCAAATTGAGGTTTTCGACACAGCATGTTCAGTTCTGAGGAAATATTCAGACAAAACTTAAATTGTTTTTGTAATTTGGTCAAGTTATGAAGTCTGGTAGATGCAGTGAATAATATACTGGTCTTAAAACCATCTCTTAGTCATAGCTGACATTCGTTTAAGCATATATCAGAAAATGTTCTTATTGAGGAGATATACTATTTGAACAAAAAAAAGTTCTCTGTTCATGTAGCAATTTATCACTCAGCCGACCTCTTTATTTGCCACGAAAGCACAAAAATCCTGTCACCACCTATCAACTATTGCTGTGATAAAATGCTATATTAGCTGATTTAAGGCTCCCTGTCTCTGCGGCTTCCTGAGCTCCTTCAACAGCAGACATCTACTCAGGAACGTCTGTGTCTGCCTCTCGACATACCAGAACCCATCACCCAGTAGCCTACAAATCAGCTGCAGGTTTCTGGGTGACCGTCCACGTCTGCTGTCCCCCCCAGAAAACATTCAGCCGTCCACTCAAGACCATCTGTCTGCTCGGCTGAAAATGTCAGGAAACAAAATGCTAATTATTTGAATCTTCTTCAAATGTTTCCTCTAAATGTAGCGGCGAATGGACGTGTTTTGCTCAAGAGAGGATGAAAATGAAAAGCAGACGTGGACGTCTCTCCAGCTGTCTTTAGGTAGCCTTTGAGTTAAGCTCTGAGAAAAGTGCCATTCCTCCACAGTTCAGTCATACTGCCCGAGAAAAAAAAAAACATGGTCTAAAGCTAAATAAAACTGACCTGTTCAATATGCAAATAGAACAGTTAACAGCCATCACATTGTAGGTGAATGTCTCAGCCCACAAAAATATTTTGAAGGTCAAGAGGTCAACCCAGAGTCTGGGGCCTGACGGTAATGCCGATGATTAAATATTGACAGAGCACTCTGATGGTTTATTTGAGTGTTATCATCACTATGAGTCAGTGGTGAGTAGTATCTTAAGAGAACTTGACACACACTTCACTGAAGCTGAAGCTTATGATTAATTAAGCACTCGTTCAGAGTGACACGCAGACTTGCTCTGTACTCATGAATGCACATATTTTCTCTGACAGCACTTTTTCTCCCGTCTCCCATAGTATGGAATACATTCAGGCAAGCCTTAAATGGAAATATTATTACAGTCTCCAACTGCAAGGTTAGATAACAACCATCCAGAGCGTAATTTAATGCAAAAAGTTTGCCCAGGCTCGGCTAAAATATTTTTGAGGTTTCCTTTTTAGAGTTTAACCTTGGTCTTGGTTGTAGACTTGGGCTTAATTTATTGTTTTGACGGGTTCCTTTCAATGCTTTAAAAATTGGGGGAAATGCTATTCATTCCAGATCAGTCTCGTCCAATTCCTCTGGTACCAAGGCTTTCATGAGCAGTCTAGTGTGAATCCAAAAATCTGGCAAACGACAGAGAAATGAATGTGTTTTTGTTAATGGTCCAATACCCCCTTCGAACCCATATTATTGTCCCATATCATATTCCCTTAACCCTCGCTCCTCACATTGGCAGCTCGGTGGCTCTTGACAGCTTCCCCTCCAGCAGCACATCCCTAATGAGGTGCCAAAAGGATGTTGCTGTGGCAGCCATCTTTGATTTGGACAACTGGCACAGGTCCTCTAGGCCACAGTGCTGAAAATGCAAAGAACGCAGCCCCCAAAAACAGTCACAGAAAGAGTAGAGAGTGCTAAGCCTCCTCAGGAATGCATGAAGCATGTTCACAAAACACAATAAGACCCACAAGGAGTAAATCTCAAAGAAGTAACCACTGTAGCACATTTGTCCAAGTAGCACTTACTGAAGCCCAGCTGCACCAAGTTTACTAACTGAGAGCACAGTACACTGGGTTCCAAGGGCACCCGTGTATAGTCAAAAACTATGTTGTTGTGATTTGGTTAAAAAAAATGCCTAAAAATGTCTATTTTTATAGTGTAAACTCTAAACATACCCCCATATATGCTCCCAAAACACTTTAATTTAATTTAAAACTCATTAGCCTTAAAGAAAATGTAAAGGTAATCACATTCATACTGTACAGTTTACACTGAACCCCTGCAGTGCTAGAATGTAAATACCGATGTTACCCCTGTATAGACTGTGCTGTAATTCATGCACATGTGTTTTCTTTGGTATAAGCAGGTAAATACAGTAATAAATGAATTTAATTTACAGTAAAAAAAAATACAGGGCTTTAAGAAGAACAAAATGAAAAACACAAGAACACTGGAGACGCTCCAAAGGGGAAATCGTGGACTGCAGCGTCACAGGGCAGCAGCCAATCAGGAGCAAGGAGAAACAAATAACGTTCTTGGATTGGCTACTTTCAAAGTCAGCTGTACTCAATGGCAGGAGGTTCGAAAATCCGCGATGGACTGAAACCATGACTGCTGATCCGTGTGAAAGTGGTGAGTTACTGTACGTGTTTCAGCTGATTGAGTTAGAACTTACTTCTCTGTCTGGTAAGAATGCCTCTCTTCTGTTAAAACATTTACATTTTTACTGTTTTTATGTTAAGTTTGCACAATTTCATAAAAGCTTTACTGTGCACAATACAGGCCAAAGGAATCTTCTTCAGTCTTCTTCCTCATGCTCTTAGGGAGTCTTGGTTCCTCTTGGGTCATAAGGAGTGGTCATAAGGAGGTGAACCTACATTGTATCAGGACTCATTGGCCATTTATTGAACACATAATAAAAAATGCTTTGTCCATCAGTCTGAAGGGAGCTCCAAAAACACTGCTGGCCAGATTTTATTTGGGAGTACTCTCAATGCTGCTTTGACACAATCATGGCAGTGGCCTATTAGTGAGTGCCAGTATAAGTTCACTCCTTAGATCTGCCTCCAGATCTGCAGCTGACAGTGCTGACAGTGCTGGAAATCTGAATGCAAAATGTACTGGTCTAAAAGAGGAGAGATCCCTTTGGTGCAGAGCTGAAACAAGTCATGACTGTGCAGGACGCATCAGCCCAGAAAGCACTGAAAGAGTTTTGCTGGCAAAGAATGCAGCTAATTCAATTCCATCCTGATGCAGAGTGCAGACCCAGCACAAAGTGGATTTGCCAAGGTCAAGCTGCTGCACAAAACAACAGGATTCTGCATTCTGGTGTGATTAAAAAGCACACACAAGCTTCACGTCAAGCACCTCTCCGGAATGAGAGATGAAATCATCCAGGCGGTGCAGATTTCTCCTGCAGCACGATAATCACTCATGATTAAGAGGGCCCTTACCCTGATTGTTATTAGACTACCTGTTTGAGATTGGACTATGATCAGGAGAATGAGGACGACTTTGTGAAACAATTCAGCAGAGCATAATTGACAGTGGTTGCTCATTTTGCTCTTCGACTTAACACAAGTAGGTCTTAAACCCCACTGCAGAGCAACAAGAAGGTCGACTGTGTTTTTTTTCATAGCTCTCGTGCTCTCTCTAAAGTTTTTTTTTTCCTCAAATCAACTCGGACTGAGAGGAGCCATGGCAACCCGTCTGTATTGAGCACCACACGTGTGGGGAGCTGTCTGACGTCTGAGCTTTTTCATGGCTCAAGGTTGGAGGTCAGCCACGTGCCTTGCTCAACACGTCTTCCAACAGCTGCCTCTTCTTCCACACACACACACACACACACCACCTCCCTGCTGTTGCAGAACTATGAACAAACTGCTGATGTGTAAAGGCTCTCATAATGAGTGTAGAAATATAGCTCAGCATCAATATCACAGTAAAAGTGTATTAAAAGTAGATTCAGTGAATACTATAAACTACACTTGACACAATGCGTCACTGAGGCCATCACTTGAGTACCATTTGATCCCTCACTTACCATTGAGACTAATATTAAGTCAATAAAGCAAACTGCATTTTCTCACTTTTGCACTCCTGACCCCCTGTGGTCATTACTCACTACTCGGGATGCCTGGTCTATGAATTTGTATTCTCCACTAATGACTGTTGCAGTCCTCGAATAAAAGCATTAACAAACCTGAGCAACCCAAACACACATATCAAATGAAAAATCCATAGCAACCCAAAAACACATATATATTTTATTTAGCTGCACTGCATACCAATAGCTTCACATATTAATTTTAATTTATTGTGTAATTCTCTCAAAGACCTTCATAATCTGGACATTGTGTATGGTCTGGAGCTACTTCATCACTACAGATCCTCAGGTCCTGAGACAGAATCAATCTACAGTAGCTTCTCCTCTGTAGGTGGCAGGTCTTTCAGTGTGGTTACCATAAAACTGTGGACCTCCCTTTCCCACTTACTTGAGATTGTACTTCCATCCACACCATATTGAGGGTTTACGCTATAAAAAATAGGCTTTTTTTTTATTTTACCAAAACACAACAATGCAGTTTTTCACTATGCGCAGGTGCTCTTGGAATGTAACCCCTGCGAAAGGTGGGGGATTACTGTATAATATCAGGTTGTCATGCTCAAACTATTTTAGATAAATATTACCATTATCCTCAAAAACACCCTGCTGCCATGAAGGGGTGTCTTTGCTCTGTAACAATGTTTAGGTGAGTGGCAGATGATACTCACCTAAAGTATCATCCACAAGAATGCAGGACCCAAGGATCACTGTCCAGAACATCTCACTGCCACTGCCAGCTCTTTCTTCCCATAGAGTATCCTGGTACCATAACTTACCTTCATCAGACCAGGCTGTCTTCTTCCAGGCTGCCCTGTGCAATTGATCTTTCCATCATATCCAGAATAATCCTTGTCAGTAGTTTTTGCTATATTACCTCTTCTGTAGGACAGGCTAGAGGCTTCGCTTTGAGTGGCAATGACCCTTGGGCGCCAATTACCATGTTACCAGTTCAGCAATGATCCTTGTAGGTGTTGATCACTGTATACTGGGATCTTCCCACAAAGACAAGCCATTTTAAAAACACTCTGAAGCAGTTATGAAGCAATCACAATCTGGCACATCGCTTGGATTCTTAGGCTTGTACATTTTGTTACTCCAACGCAATTTCTCAAGAACGGATTGTTTACTTGCGGCCTAATATATCAAATAAGATAATCAATGTTATTCAGTTTACCTCTCAGTGGTTTTAAATGTTGTTTAAATCTGTAAATCAACACACACTGGTATCATTAGAGGACAATCTAGGTTCAGATGCAACAACACTACACAGATGCCTGCACTATTTATTTGATGTAGATCCTTGCCATATTGTACTGCTACGCATCACAGTAAGCTATTTTGCCTCCCAATAGTGATCTAATAATATAACACTGAAATGCAAGCTGCAAGAACAAAACTTGTGTGACTTTAAATGGAACAGTGCTGAGTTGCACTTATGACGTGGCCAGGATTTCAATGAGCTGCGGCTTTAGAAGTTAAGCTCCACTTAAGCAGACCTGCGTGGGAAAATATAGTACTGGATAAGCCACACAAAAGGGAGGTACTGAAACACAGTAAGGTGAACACACTGGAGCAAAGGGAGAGGTAACCACAGATGTGCTGTATCGACTATAAAGCAATGTCAGACGCTTTCTACCATGTTGGTATTTTGTGATTAAGGAACATCTCCAATACTAATCCAATGCAAATAAGTAAAGTTTTAATGAAAATTAATTTGTATCTGAACTGTAACACCTTGCACGTATTCTTTCCACTCTTGAGAAGTCAAACAAGTCTAGAGAAAGGGAACCAGGGTCTCCGAGAGGGCTTTGCTATCCTTGTGCTCCTGTAGGTTGGAGAAGGATTAAGAGTGTTATTTTTAGTCCTCATTCAAAAGGACTAGGGAAGATAGTGGTCAGCAGGCAAGATAATGCCATTACTGCTCCATTTCATCTCCTGTGGTCATGTGACCAGCAGTACTGATGGGTATTTCCTGCCTTGGCTGGATGATAAGAATGTTAAGTGTTAGCAGGGTGTTGCTGAACAGGACTGACATTGTCTTGTCTGCCCTCACCTCAAACCTCACGGCCATTTGTGGGCCGCTACTCCAGTTTTGTGCCAAAGGAAAGTCAAAAAGTCAGAAGTGTGCGTGTGGTCTGCCTGGTGCACTTTTAAAATCTAATTTGGGCCTTTTCGGTCCCAAAGCTATTAAAGTAAAAATTCACACAAAAAACTGAAGCTGCTCAGCATTGGGCCAAAGTGCCATGCTAGCTGCCTCTTGACTAGATTCCATTCATTACTGCCCAGGTTAGCATTCTGAGGTGAAGTGCTCCTTTAAAAAATCATAGACTTCTTTTACTTTCAACAGTTCTTTTTAATACTTAGCAAATAAAGATTTAAATGTGTTAAATAAACATAAAAGGGACAGCCAGCTGTGTGAATTCGGAGTATAAGTGCAAACCAGACACTGCAGCACAAAGGTTCTCCATGCAGTCCTGAAGGACTTCCAATCAGTTCATATGCATTCTGCTCCAGTTTCATGCAAAACCCAGCCAGGTTCTACAGCCCCTGATTACCTGGCTCAAGTGTGCTGTAGCAAACGACTATTATACAGTCTCCTGGCATGCTGTAGAGGTTCACTGTGCATCATTACCGTTATATGAGGCTCACTCCATTCTGATGCTCCTTGTAATTCTTGCAGCCAAATCATAACTTGCTGCCAGCATACACACAAAAAATGATACAAATCACATCATGTATATTTATTTAATCAAGATTTTGAGTCAGCATTAGAAAACACATTAGTAACTTGAGTAGAAAAAGACGTCTGCAACTGCCGAGTAAATGTACTAACTTCATCTGAAATGGTCTGTGAAAGGTTAAAATAGGTGGCAAAAGTAGAATGAGGCAACAGTAGAAGCTCAATATGTCATCATCCAGGACATCTCCCTCAGGCTGAACATGCCAGAGGATTCATGTGAAGTAAGTCCGTCTGTCAACTGCCACACTGTTCATCAACACAGTTAATATACACATATTACATTTAAGTAACTACTCCAGATACGTAAACTCAGTTATAACATGCTGAAAGCCAGAACCCCCCCATGGCTTGCAAATGGCCCCCCTGTGACTTTGGTGGAATAGAGAGAGCAGGGACGCCAGTAGCCGAACTGGCTTTGGTGCATCTCACCTGGTTTGAATTTGCAGCAGCTTTGGCTGTGTGGCTCTCATGGTGTAACATTAACTCTCCTTCCTGTTCCATATGAAAATTTAAGCGCGATCCCAGGGGAACAGTAAAAGGCCGCGTGCTGGCCAAGCTGTGCTCCTGGTCACACATACTCGTGGTAGATCATTTAGTCGTAACCACAGTCGGCCGGCATCATCAGGAGGACTGCAAGGCTTCAGTCCCTTGAACAAAGTACGAGGCTGATTAAAAACGATGGGGATGCTTTCGAATCTTGCCACTGTTTGAGGGTAAAAAAATTTTTTTTTTTAAAAAATCAGGCATATGGCCATAAACTGCACCCAGTCCAGACGGCGGAAAACTCTTTCTTTTCTCTTTCTGCAGGTTGGGCAAAGTGAGCGCCGTATCTGTCCCATTTCACTACAGTCGCGCATCTTACATCATTTTGGCCGCTCGACGCCAGTCAAGTTGAACTTTGAGACTCATACTGTTTCATTTTCCAGGTTCAAGGCAGATGGCGAGGGAGCGGATCCAGCTTTAATACCCGTTACTTTTGCAGTTTCTTCAGAGGAGTTTTTTTATGATGGCAGCCATGCACAGTGCGATGGGGAGGAGATACGCAGCACGGCTGTTTTTATCAAGCTCTGTGAAACCCTACAGCAGCACCAGCCTCCCCCTCTTCCTCAAAACCTCACCATGGCTCAAGGAATTCATGGGCTCAGACAGTCAATGAGCCTCAGATGGGCCTCATCATCCAGGGCTAATGCCCACTCAAAGCGCACAACTGAAGCATGTCTTTGAGAATTTATTTACAGCATACAGTTATTCTAGTTCTCTATTGTGGGCCGTCTTGATATGAGCCTTTCATTTTATTATTCTGTTGCCCACATTAACAAAGTCACTGCATGGTTTTAATATACAGTGGTACCTTGACTTACGATTGTCCCAACTTTCGAGATACAAGCCGTATCTCGGTTGAGAGCTAAAATTCAGGTTAAGAGCACATGTGCTTGCAATTATTTTTCAAAAGTTTGTTTATCCATCCATGTGTCCAAAGAAAGGGAGTGTGAAGGACAGTGCTCATTTGGTCACTACAGCTGAGGAGTGTAAAGTGAGAATAAAGTGGAAAACAGATAAGAGACGAGTTAACGGCGGTAGCTGATTTAGAATGGGTACACAGTGTCTTTATACATAGCTATTATTATAAAACCCTGTAAAACTTGCCAAGCTATCAACTCTGGGAGAGATTTTGGACACAAAGCAACAGCAGTAAATGATCAGCAGTGTTTTTAAAACACAGATTTAGACAGTGATTTTGAAACAAACCTTTTTATTAGGTGTGAGGAGCTTAAATTCTCATTCTGAAATGATTCTACTGTACATCATTTCTTAAAAAAGGTTCTCCACAGAAGCCCTGTTTTAAACAATGGATATCAGTTTCTTAACCAAGGGTAGATATTTGATATGGAACAAGATCCAGGGTTGCAGTTCATTTCATAAAGAGACAGAGAGCCAGATGATGTGCAGTATAGAGAGATAAGAAGAAGGGAGAGTCCTGCAGAAGAGAGGACAGAAGTTTTCACCTCTTGGCTTTCTTTTCCTTCATCAGCTTCTTGCTCTCCTCTCGTCTGCGCTTGTTGACGGGGTTGCGTGGGTCATAGATTTCAAACGTGTCTTCGTCCTGCATGTTGGCATCCTTCACCTTTCTGGTTTGCTCATCAAACTGCAGTACATGGCCCATCCTAAATCAAAACGAGGAAACACAGCCCAGTTCAAAAGAACAGTAACATGGTGCACCAGCCCGCTAAATCACCAGGCTCTGAGTTATCAGTGCATGATTTTCTTTTGGAATGGTTTGGAGCAGAACTCCACATACTTACTGTTCTGTACATGAGGTGTAGAAATAAAAAAGAAGTCATGAGTGTTTTATCTATTAAGACATTTTCAAGTATGTATATTTAACATCTTAACAAACAAGTAACTTCACATTCGGTTGCTCAACAGATGGACTGTGGTAAGTCATTTCATTCTTAGATATAAATGGTTCCTAAATGGTGGTATAACAAATATTATAGAATCTTCAAGTTGTATTACTTTATGGTTCTTCACATACACACATCTTATGTACATAAAGTGGTTCTTTAAGCAATAATCCACTGAACGGTTATTTAGAGTGGTTCTCGAGGCAAATAAGAAAAATATCACTATTCGAGTCCATTCAAACTTCAGGTATAATGAAATCATAACAAACAGTTTTTTTTTTAGTTTGTAGCCAATATGTGCTGGTTCCTTTAGCAGAACTGAGGCAGTGGGATGACCCCAACTGGAGCCTCAGTAACACAACAGATGCTCATCTGTCTTTCATTTTCCAGATAACCCACTTTTATTCACAGGTCTGGCATTCCACGGCCAAGAGGACAATACAGAGCCACTGAAAAAAAATGCTGAGATTTACATTCTTCCAACCAAGCACCGCAAAGAGGAGGCCACTGGTGCTTCATGCAACATCTTTTTGAGGAAAACAAATGGGGAAAAAAATCTTCCCAACATTTGCCCGTAATGAAAAAGCCAAACAAGACAAAGACCAGGCATTGTCTCAAAAACACACCAAACAACCAAAGCAGCCAAGAAAAGGTAAGCGTCATGGAACCAGGCCAATGCGTAGCTGGCTCTCTGCAGAAACATCTGTCAAAAATTTTAGCAATTCTCAAGGCTGTTTAAAAGCAATTAAGTTCATTTTTTTCTCTGCCTCTCTCCCTGTACATATATATGAATCAACGCTGTCCTGCGAGAAAGAAAAAGCCTCTTATCTGCACAAAGGCAACTTAGGACAGAACATTATTAAATTAAACTTTTATTCCAGATAATTTAGGTCCTACACTATTTGTCCATTCATCATGGGGACAGCGTTATCAGAACAAATATAATAAACAAAATGATTCATTTTTTAAGGCTGCTTCAAAATATACCATTCAACTAAAACCTGTTAGCTGGAGTACCCTCAATATTATAATACACTAAGGCATGTATTATAAACCCCATTGAAGACAGGCCCATGCTCAGCACTTCAGAGAAAATTATGATGATCTAGATGCACGTGCAAAAATCTTTTGCAGTGTGTAGCATTTCTGGTCCACGTTGTGCATCTGCATACGGTTACTGGCATTTAGTAGCTGATCAAATGTAAACCAATGGAAAACAATGCAATATGATGCTAATACTGCTAATGGTTACTTGGCTATTTGTAGTGTCACCCTGAGCGGTTACGATGACTGCTTCCTTTTAAGAACTGTTCAGCTACCATACCAGAGATTGTTTGGATGGTGGTCTAGATACGACTAGACGTCATAAAAGTAACTACAGCCCAACAAATCATAACAAATCATATATAATAGTGCAAGTCTTGGTGGCTGCACAGAACCATGTCAGAAGTAACCAGAGTAGTTGCAGAAGGACTTTTAAATTGGGCCGAGGTAACAAAAACACGTGAAAGGTTTAGGAGCCTGACTCTCATTGGTGAGTAATCCACCACATAGCTCTTTTTGAGCAATCACAGAACCCTCTAGAATCAGACAAAACTACAACAAAACTGCAAGTATGAGCAAGCTTTCTGCACATGTTGAGAATGCTGGAGAGCTTTTGGTAGTTTGCATGGAAGGCAAACAACAACAATGGTTTATTACAGTTACAGTGGCTAAATAATTCATTCTGTAAAAGCAATAGTAGACTTTATGCATAATCATCATACAAAATCACTACAGATTAACTGAGAAGGTACATTTTAATCAACGACCATTTTCTTTCTTTTTAAACTGAGTAATAGTGACAGCATTAGCGCAATGCTTTCGCATCTATTTGAAAGGTGCAGAAGTTGTGACAGCTCATCTAGAATGTCATGGCTATTCTCTGGCAGGCCCAGGAGGACTCCTGTGGCGCGAGGCGGACAGCTCTGATAATTTGTCTAGCAGTCTCGGTGATGACAGCCTGCCGGCCTCCTCGCCCAGAGTTATGGCTTGCGTAGGAATCCTATTCGTTTTTTGGTTTTTTTTTTGGTGGGGGGGAAGCAGGGGTGCTTATCGGAAAGCTGTGATGCACAGGCCTTCGGAAGCCCTTTCCTGGATTTATTTGTCTTGTGCTTCGCAAAAAAAAGAAAGAAAAGAAAAAGAAAGACGGGAGAGGCAAGAGGGGGGCCTTGACTCCTGGGTGAAGGAGGGGGGGGGGGGGTCTGGGCGGTGGAACGGTTTGTAGATACAGACACAGATGGAATAGTTTACACTTCTGGCCCAGACTTGACTTCCAGTGTCTGACCTGTTGTAACCCATGTTCCGTTCACGGGGTGCACCAGGCATTCAGAGAGTGGTGCAGACTTCCCTCTTACTGTTTTTTTTCTGCGCTGCTTTAGGGGGGCCCCGTCTCCACTATCCCCTGAGCACCCAAAACTGTCTCCCTGGTGAGGGGTCTGCCGCAGCCCCAGAGACCAGGGGCCTTGAGACTGCACCGTCAGTCTACCTCCAGGATGAAGTAAGTGATAGAAAGCACAGGTTCTGTTATTCTAAATGTGCACTCAGACACAGATTTTTTTCCCTCTCTCCCTCTCCCTTCCAGACTTCCTCTCTTGCATACACACACATGGTGCTGGTTTGAGAGCCAGAGTGGGTATATTTTAGGTCGAGGTTTGAGGTTCTTTGATGCGAAGGAGAATGTGAGGCGAACGCTTGCAGTGTCAAGGTTCATCTCCCTGATGTGGTTTGCGCTGTGGAGGACGAGTAGAATGAGGACGATGGACGACTAAATTCAGCTTAGACCTCCTCTTTGGGCCATGATGGATCATATTTATTGTCATTTAGAAGGGTTGCACAACATGGACAAAAAAGCATCGCAGTTATGTGTCACTCACAATATACTTTCCATATAATTTACCTTCCGCAATATTGTGAGGGAACTTCGGGATGTAATTAAATCTTGCAATGTTCTAATTAAACTTGGTAAGCCTTGTATTTGTAAGTCTATATGACAAAAGCCTTTTATGACAATCTATGTTAACATTTAAAGGTTTAAATCCAGCAACCTTCAATGGTCATAATAGCTACTGTTTACACCATGCAGTTATGACAACAGTTGTTTGCTAGTGTAAGCCTATCACCATCAATACAGGTTTATGTCAGTTGTCATGGAGGCTTACGTAGGTGTAGCTTAATGAAAAGTGTTACCAAATTATGCCAAATAAAATTTCTGCTTAAACCTGAAAACAGAATGCTTGAGACAGGTTTGGATGCTCAAAGGATATTCAGGGAAATCAGCAATGCAAAACCCAGCGTGGTGATAGCAATTAATAAATATTATTATTGCACAGTCTACCAACTTTAATACATGTCACATGTGAAGTAAGGGCCAAAGTACTGATCAAAACAAATAATATGCCACTGCTCTGATCATAGCTAGATGCACGAAGTTAAAAGATTAAATGAAACTTAAAAACAAAAAACATAAACTAGCCCTCTATTTGCCTCCGTTTAAATAGAAATTATAAAAGGCTTCTTCCAAACAGCCCACAAGCCATTATACTCCGGACACAAATGGACCAAGCTCTGAGCCACAAAGCTACTTCAAATACTTCCACTGGTTGAAAAACAAAAAACCCACCATGTTCAATTGACTGTATCTATGGATTGGGCATATAGTTAGACAGGACTCAAAAAAAGCAGTCCATTCCGACCACTAAAGCTATATGCTTTTACTGCGACTGACAAAAATGGAATGATTTGCCAGCCGGCTTCCCGTAATCTTCTGGAAACACCAGGAGGCTTCTGAGAGAGGAACTGGACTCAGCACGGCTTTGGAAATAAATCAGCAACTCTCAGAAATGTCTGTTTGCAGGACAGCTGAGGAGTTCATCAAATTAAAAAATATGTCGGTGACACTGTAGGCCATAAATGTGCACAGGCAAAACCATTTTTTCCGCTATTTCTGCAGCCTTTTAAAAGGCATTATTAACTGGCATGCAACTGGATAGGAATACAGTGTGTATTTGCCCAGTAAATGTGCATAGGTTTAGAAAATAGGTGAACCAAGCATGACTACAGCTGCCTCTGCAAAAAGTAGAGGGATCCTGCTGCCTTTAATCACAAACACAAGGCAATGTAAAGGCTATATGACACCTAAATAAACCTTTTATGACAACCTACATAAACATTTGTAAAGGCTTCATTCCAAATGGTCAGAAAAGCTATATAGACTTTCTATATAGACTTATGTCAGTTTTTATGAAGGTATATGTAGGTGTCAAGTAGCCATACTGTAGAGTGTTACCAAACGATTTGTGTGTAGGAAATTGCCTTTATTATAAAAAAAACTCAGAAGCTAGTCTGGAAAGTTTGAGACAGGTTATGATGCTCACAGAGTATTCAGTGATATCAGCTATGCAAACACCACTGCAGTGTCTGCCCACTACTTCTATTATATTTTTAAAGTCAACACCTGCTCTGGTCTTTCATGGTAATGCACTGAAAAAACTGTCTGTATGTGAGGGCTCCTAAGTTATGTGTGAAATCTGATGACTGTGGAAAAAAAATAGCGATCAGGTATTAATGTCTATATTGCCACAGGGCTATGCACTACAGACATGGCCAATAAAGATTCGTTTGAAAATTACTGCTTTAGTATTACTGGGGTTTTAAAAGAAGCAAAGACCCGATACAAAACACAATCCACAACTAAGGAGACACTCTTAGTACCCAGGCACCTCACTTCACTGAAACCCCATACCCTTCCATGAGAGCAAGTTTAAAACACATCCAAAACAGCAAAAATACACACTATTTAGTCTTAATATTTAACCAAGTGTGAAATGGGACCCAGTAGACTCAATATTTGCTCAGTGTGTGAGTATGTGTGTGAGTGGTTGTGATTTACTGTCCTCTCGCCGCTGTGACACAGTAATTATTTCATTTTCGTCTTTGACATCCTGTGTAGTAGCAGACGGAGGGACAAGAATGTTTGCAGTAGAGGGCAGACGGCCACTCTCTCACACACTCGCGCGTACACGCACTGAGACAGGACGCGCAGCAGCCGCAGGAGTAGGTGATACTATGAAAACAAACAGTGTGGAAGTTCATTAGCGCTGCGCCAGTCAAACCAGCACGTGTCTCCAAGCAGCGGTTAGGGAGAGAGTGTTACGTGCATATGTGAGTGAGTGTGTGTGTCTGAGACACCATGAGAGAGAGTAAGAGAGAGAGAGAGAGAGAGAGAGAGAGAGAGAGAGAGAGACAGAAAGAATGAGAGAGAAAGAAAGAGAGAAGGATGAAAAGAAGTGAAAGGGGAGAATGAGAGGAAAAGAAAGAAATTAATGAAAGAAATTAAAGAAAAAGGAAAAAGAAGACATGAAAACCAGTCACTATCAGACACATACTCCCTCCACGGCTAACTGTCAAGCCATGGGAGTCACCAGAGAGGCTGAGTCCTGCTGTGTGCTGAAAAAACAGCTAGCAGGTGATTTTAGGTTTGTGCACGTGTGCACACACACACACACACTTTACTACAGCTCTTTTACTATTAGCGTTTTTACGCACATATGACTACAGCCTTTCGGACTGGGCTACTCTGACGCATGTGACGCGCTCCATATGGACCCTCTGTCTGCTGCCCGCCTATTTACTCAGTTAAGTCAGCTGAGAGAATGACTTCTCCACAAGTGCGCAGCAAAAACAAACAGCACATACTGTTTAAATGGTGTCAGTGCTGCCTGGAGCCAAACGAATTACTTGGCGAGAAAGAGAGAGAGAGAGAGAGAGAGAGAGAGAGAGAAAGAGAGAGAGAGAGAGAGAAAGAGAGAGAGACAGAGAGAGAGAGAGAAAGAGAGAGAGAGAGAGAAAGAGAGAGAGAGAGAGAAAAAGAGAGAGAGAGAGAGAAAGAGAGAGAGACAGAGAGAGAGAGAGAAAGAG
>JBBPDB010000036.1:1524741-1561777 GCA_037974465.1 Brachypetersius altus | reverse complement strand
CCAAGTTGCTCCAGGGAGACTGTCCCCTGTAGTTAAGGAATGGAAGTCGCTTTGGATAAAAGCGTCTGATAAATGCAGTAAATGTAAATGGTCAAACACTGTTATGGTCAAAGCAGCCAGTCTTGGCCAGATTGTGAAACCCACCAGAATCAGCACAGATTTTATATTTTTAATGCAATATTCAGTTTGGTGTAATAACTAAGGTAATGTGAAGCTTCCATGCAATGAGTGACAACTAGAAACCAGCATATGTTCACTTTCCATGAAAAGTAAAAACACTTGTACAATCACGGGAGCTTTATTTTTAACCACACAGAGCACAGTGCAAAGAGTGTCAGGGCCGTGTAATACAAAGAGTATTTCACAGCACTAAACACAGCTCGAATTTTATCAATACTTGCTTGTTCTAGTGTTCATAGGCATAAACCAGTCTTACACCATAACGCGAACAGCACCGCTTTCACCTATCTCACACACGCACACACAGAAACAAACACAAAAACATGCACTCACAATCTCTCGCACACACCCCCCAGATGTGCCTTCCCTGTTCAGGATGCAGCAGAAAAAAAGAACAGCTGAACAGTCTCTCTCCTGCTATTGTTCCCCAGCTGAATGTTGATTTTGTTTGTTGGACCCTACAGCTGATTCCAGCACAATCCATGAACACGTGCCAGAAATCACCTCCAATACGGGGCTGGTCCGGCTGGTGGAAAGTGTAAGACTGGAAACAGTAAACATTATTTAGCAAGCCTTTAAAATAAATCTGAAGGTGTGGATTCAACTGCACTCATATTAGAATGTTATAATTACCATAATCAATTATAATACCGTCCAATAAAGTAAGCACACTATTTCAAGCCAAAATAAAATCGGCACTATTTTCAAATGCTGGTATAAGTGTTTTATGCTCTAAAGTCTATTACTGTGGCTATACATTTCTAGAAGGGTGGGTGATATGGTAAATATATGATTTCATACGTCAAATGTTTATATTCATTTCATTTTCTGACACATGACAGACTGCACCAAATCCAATTAAACACAACTAATTATGCTCTCTCTGTAATGAATCATTCAGGTTTCCAGAAGTACTTACAATATCCACAATATGCTAAATCAAGGCAAAGTTCGTAAACAATCTACTACAATCTGAACAATAAGAGATAATCCAACAAGTACCTTGAAATTTCAGGATGCACAGATTGTTTGACACAAGACCCATTAGCTAAGACCCAAGAAGTCAAAGCATGATCAGAGATGTGCTGTAATGTCACTAATGCCAGACCACATGTCTAACTGGTCTGGAATTAATAGGTTTTATTTTTCTGAGAAATAATACAGACATAACTCATTTAGCTAATTACATGACCATCTGATCAGTATTTAATCAGTGGCTGCAATGAGGCAGCATACGGAGAGGAGGTACAGCGGCTCACAGACTAGTGAAGAACCAACAACTTGTCTCTGAATGTGGACAAAACAAAAGGCACTTTCTCCTGAAAAATCAATGGCTTCTCTGTAGCGACTGTCCAGAGCACCAAGAGAACCTCGTGTTTCTACTTCCATTTACAATATGTGAAATGGTCACTTTCACTTTCACTTAAAGAAAGCAAAACATAACATATGCTGACAAAAGTTGTCACATTAAGACAAAACGATGCTACACTGTCAGTCCTCAGTTCTGTATTCAGTACCTGTTGTGCTCTCCACACTTATGCCATCTTGTGTTAAACATGGTCCTGGAGGAATGTTGTTTCATTTCACTGTATACTGTGAGTCGATTGAAATGACAAACACCAGCGTGACTTGACCAGAGAAAGGTGACACAGACAAAATGCTACACACAAACACCTTTCTGAGAAACATCTTTATCTCAGTGAGTCATTCTGTCTGAGTTTTCAGTTTAGGTCATCATGTGCTTCCCCAGTGCCCCAGATAAACTCGAGCTGCCTGAGTCTGTGCCACAGTAAGCATCCCAACTGAAACCACATTGTTATTTCCCTCATATCCTCCATGTGACTTCTGCACTCCAGGCAGTATTTGCGAACCAGCTCATGTAAATAAGAAGCACAGGGAATTAAAGTGAGTACTTGGTTATCACACTGATCCTTCAGTTAATTCTGAAATCTAACAAACCTGAAACACACCTTAGAAACAAGAATGCAAACTGGGTAAATACAAGAGCATAACAATTTTCAGTATAGCACCAAATAGCCCATCCCAGTATGGCTGAATTATGCCCACAAAAGTCAATAGGTTCAAAAGGAATTTTAGATTTTTAACTTAAATGCTGTGTGAGATAAATACAAAATATTTGAAAACCCTAATTTCTCATATAAACCTAATAAACACCCAAAACAGAACAAGTGGTGACACAGAAGTAGGTTCAAATTATGAACCTCATACATTTTAGAATGCAACACTGACCCACTTAAAGTGGAATGGAAATCGAGGTTCCATTTAAGCCAAAACCAAAAATTAGAATGCAGTAACTTCAGTGATTCCAGTATTTTGTGCGAAATGTATAGCTAGACAGAGACGGAAATATAGAGAAAGTCATGGAACTCATAGGGGGAAAAAAAATCCACAGAGACTGGACTACAGTGAACAGCATCTAGGTGCCAGCTGTAAAAACTAAAAATGAAAAAGTGTCATCAAACAAAGGACTATTCATTTACATTTCATTATCAGAGCATTCAAAATAACCACCCAAAATCAGCAGAAGGATGTGCATAAAAACAACCGTCCCTTCACTTCCCTGTTATTTCCCTTTGGTCTGAGGACTGTTACAATGAGGGGAAATGAAATTTGAGAAGAAAGTTTTATTAACAAGCACAAAAAGCAAGCAGCCTAAAAACCAGAAGTCTGAGAAATGTTTTGTCTGCTAGCCTATCAATATCGTCTACATTGTTTCAGTACCATCATAGTGTGGCACTCAAAGACATATACAGGCAGACGCCACATTCACTGTGCTCCCCAGTCGACACAATACGCGCATTCGTCATACTGCGAGTGGCAAAAGCGCCATGTAAACTGGCTTTTCTGAAGAACAAACAATATTGTTCACATACAACAGATTTTGACAGGATTCAAAATCCTTGGAACAGAACTGTCTTAAACAGCTTTTTCCGTTCGTAGCCACACCGTCTTGCAATGTTGTGCAGCCCTAGTTTTTGGAAAACAAGACCATAAAATGATGGTCAATACCAAACTGTGGCCTGGACAAATGTGGACCGTGAAAAACACGCTCAGCAAATTTGACCACTTTGGCTGTACCCTCAGATGGAATCATCACACCTCCTTTTTTTAAAAAATCTGAGCAAGTGGTAGCTTTGGTCATATGATACACGACACACATCACAGGACAACTTTTGCAAAATATGTCGAACGGAAAACCCTGGTAAGGCTGAACAATTGTTTTAATTATATTTGACCATTATTAAAGTATTGTGCTTATGTTTGAGCTACCTCAGATAAAAGGTTACGATTTATAAACCAGAATTTTATAATGGCCAAATATATTCAAAACAATTGTTCAGTCTAACCTATGAAATGTAATCCCCCAGGATCTGTATTGAAGCACACATCAGTTTGTTCATCCCCAAACAGAACTTGCGTGAGGCATCTTTATCCACTACTTCACTCCACAGCAGTGCCTCTGCTAGTAATATTCTATGTCTATGTTGGAACCTAGACACATTACACATCTGACTGACCTACCTCTCTGAAGAAACAAGCCTTCTGTCGACATTTTACCAGTTTTCTCTTACCCCTACGTGATTAAATTACATGCGCTTTCGGTGTCACACTCTCACAATGACCAGCAAACAATAAAATGTGCAGTACTAGTTTAAACTTCATGTGAGTATGTGTTAGATTGGTGACCCACCAACAGGCTTGGCTTCCAGCACTGGGTTAGCCTACATCCCCCTCCACAACCGACCACTTGCCTCTAACCAAGCCTTCAGCCAGAGATCCTCCATCTGCCGTGTGCTCTGCTTGGAGTGGTATGTCGGCTAGCTAGTCCAGCTCTCGCCCCCTGGCACTGCCCTGCTTGGCAAGGTGGCAGCTGGCTAGCGAACAGCAGAGCAACACTAGCAACTCTGTGATCAGGCCCTTAGGTCAGACATGTCCACTTTGCTGTGACTGTAGAAGTAACAGTACAGCCCAAAAGTGCAGCAATTCTCCAGAGACGTCTGAAAGCTGCTGTCCATGTTTCTGAGCCAAAAGGAACGCACTGTGTCCCAAATCACTTCTGCCAGCCCCGTTTCTGTGCAGTAGGCCGCCTGCGTGCATTTTTTAGGGTGAGGGAACACAACGCAGCAGGTTTTCCCTTCTGAGACTTAATCAACAGGATCCGCTTGACAGTCATTTCAAATTTACATGTAAAAACGGGCCAGCACCCCCCCTCTTACTCGCTCCTTTCCATGTCGTTTTCACTTTCTCCTTCTATCCTTATTCATATTGCCTTTCTGTCTCCCTCTCATTTTTCTTCTTCTCCACACTTTTCAACTTAATTTTCTCTTGTTGTGTTTCTAATGTTTTCTTCTGCTTCGTCTTTTCTGTCTTGTTTCTCTTGGTTCTTCTCCATGCTTAGTAAATTTCTACTTCTCTCTTTCTGTCTTCTCCCTCTTTTATATTCTCCATCTTATGTATCTTTTTGTTACACTTTTCCCTCTCTTTGTCCTTCTTTTTCATTGGTCTCGCATTGTCACATCTTTTTTCACATTTCTCTCTTTCGTCTTCTCCGTGCCTCTTCATCTTTCACTTTCTCCTTCACTCTAAGGTCATGTACCAAAAGGTGCTGTCTGGTCAATGCCTTCCAGTAGGACGACCGCTACAGACCACACAGTCCCTTGTATGTGTGACAGAGTAACAAGGACCCGATAATGGCATCAGCCTGGCCCAGATTCAGACTGCCCATTTTGGGGTCAAAGCCTTCACTGTTCCCTGTTTAATAAGACTGCCGGCACAGGGAGCTGACAGCTGTGTGCAAGGTCTAAGGGGGAGTTAAGCCAAGCCAAAGCACTTCCCTCTAAGTGGAGGGAAAGATAGGGATGGGCAACATGACAACATGTTTCTGTGAGAGATTATTTTATAATAAATTTTTCTGCTTGTATATCCAATCAGTTCTTGTTAGCTCAATTCAGCTACTTAGTGAACACACACAGTGCTGATTTAGGAGTTCAGTTGCACAGCTTGTGTAATCAGCTTGTTTTGATTAGAGGGGTATAAAGCCCTTCAGCATTGGACTGTGGAGGAATTGAACTGCATCATCTGGAGAAATGGTGCTCCATCAAAGCTGATATCTACATAATTGTCTTTACCAGTTGGTTGATGTTTTGCCAGCACTATAATAAAAACTGTCCTCAGTTTTCCAAAGTGTTTGCATGAAACAAAGCGTGTATCATGGAAATGTATTGCTCAGATGCTCTGAAAGCTCTTTTGTGATGAGGTAGGAAGGTGACTTGCCTTAGGTTTATTAACAGCCGGTGATTAGGAATGCCCATCAACCCCTGACGCACACACGCACACACGCCTGCCCTCCCCCGACAAACCAATTTTGTGCTGAACTTTCAGAGGTTTCAAAAAGCTTACAGCACAGAATCTGAAACAATACACTTTTGCATGCACCGGTGAACTGTTGTGGATCTGGTTGCAGAACGCATAGCAAACTGTCCCACTCAGACTATATGAGAGCAGCTGTAACCTTTTTAAGCTATTGGGATCGACGTGATCCTATGGGGTCACCAAAAACAACTCATTATCCTCTCACACACTGACCATAAGTCAGTGCTTTAATTCACTTTACTGATACAGTTAGGTTATATAACTAATTTTAGACTGAAACTTCAATGACAACATAATACAAACCACCTGGAACAAATTTCTTTGTTTAAAAACTGTCATTATATGGGTGCAGATACAATCAACATTAGATAAAACCAAAGCCTATTTGCCCATGCAGCTAGAGGAAGGTAAGACAATACTGATAATTTGGATTAGACTTTCAATGGAGACCTAATCATCTAGGTATGTTCTTATGCAATTAAATGCTCACAGTCCTCTCAGAAAAGCAGAGGCTTTTATTGCAGCAAAGGGTGACAATAAACACTGGATTTCAGATGTCTCCACACTTTTGGACATGTGGTGTATCTTGGGTGAGTGTAAAAGCAGACTACACAACAGCAAGCAAATGAGAGTCCTGTCCAGAGAAACATGAGGGATATACAAGTCCAAGTGTAAAGTGTCCATTTGTCACACACAGCAAATAGTGTGTACAGCAAAAAGTTCTTTCTCTGCATTTAAGCTATTCACCTAGTGAAGCAGTGGGGAGCCAGGAACACAGTGTGTGGGGATGGTACCCTGCTCAAGGGTACCTCAGTGGTGCTACTAACAGTCCTTGGATTCGAACCCACAGTTGACTGCAGGGGCTCACTGGGCCACCAGTTGTTAATATCCAGCTTCTACTGAATATACAGTACAGTAAGTAGAGCAAATGAGAGATCCAAAAATCTGTCTTTAAGTATTACAGATGTTTGCTCCGAGTGTGTGTGTGTGTCTGGAGGACCTGCCTGTGCACATCCATTTTTAAACAGCTGGTGCAGTTACATTATGACTGTATATCGAATCAAGCCATTTGCAAAGCAAACAACGAGCCCTTTGCAGTTCATGCAAAATGCATGCTGCCAAAATGGAGCTCTTGTACCTTGGTGGTCACTGAAACTGATCCTGCATGATAGAAAATGCCTTTGTTCAAGCTAAGGGCATCTAGAGCAGGCAATGAGGAAAGGTTTAAATACAGTCCGGTAGATAAACAGACTCATAATTAGAGGCTCATTATGGTGTACATCAGTCTCCAGTTGGGGTGTCCACATACAGTACATAACAAGCACACTGTAGCAACTTCCTGGCGTTCAAGACATTCAGGATCTGTCTTAACTGAACGGGTGATGAGAAAAAGAGAAAAATGTTAATTTAGAGAAGATTAAGAACAAGGTAATTAACTAATGTGTCAGAAACGGTCAAGCTATCTTCCCTGCTCGCCATGCAGACACAAGACAACAAAAAGATGCTCTCCAGTGGAGACAGACCACACTCACAGCACGAAAGCCAGTACTTTTGCCCAACAAAAGCACCTTTAACACGACCTACAAGCTTATAAGGGACTAAATTAACACATATACCGCATTTTACCTCGTTTTGTCTTCAATAAAAACGGTTTGGCTCATCTTTCTTGCCGGTTAAACCCAGTACGTGCTCGCAGCCTCGCCGAGTTCAATGTGATCTGATAGTAACGAGCAGTTGACAGTGGCAGATAAGCCACGCCCATCGCGTTTTCTGATTGGCTTACAGTTTCTCGTCACCCGAACGTCAACAGAGAATCGCAAGGTAAGCATGGTAACCGTTCGAATGCGTGTTCCACAGAGCGAAGCAGCAGCCAATCAGATCTTGTGTTTGATACCTGAGACACCGCCCACCTGTTAGAAAACCCGCCTATTGGGCAAAGGGCATGTCAAACATCACCCAGACCTGAAAAAGGCGGGAATTGTTGAATTCGATTATGATAATACATGCAAATATATTCATAAACGCCCCCTGCTGCTGTCTGTAGCGCTCCCCCCCCCCAATTATTAGAGAACCGACTTTATTATTATGCAAATAAGACAAAGTGATTTTAGGGACGAGTATATTAAACGACACATTTGACCTGAAAAAAAACAATAAACAAATGCATAATAAAAAAGTGCTTAGACAAGCATTCAATGCAAAATCACACGATACTTCTGGCAATGACAACCACACTGTGAGATAATGCATTTAACACATATGATAAGCCTAAAATATCTGAATGGTAAGTTGTGTAATACTGGCTACCCTGAGTCCTCAAATCCATGGCGGTCAGTATGGAATTCACCAAGTTCACCACATTCTTGTGTCGTTTCTTACTGGGTTTAAATAACTATCATGTGTATCACTATATGCATACTTTTGCTAAGATGTACAAGATTGTTAAAATGTCTTATCGGGTGAATTGAACTGTATGCAATAGTCTAACCAGGCGCAGTATCACTGCTTACTGTATGTCAGTATTACTTAAATACTACTGATCTCTAACAAGTGCAATAACACTCCTAACTACCACCTATGTTGCTAGATTTCACTTAACTCTAAGTTATTTATCTATAGGGTTTATACTGATCATTTAAGGGTATAGCAGAATGTTCATCTTGAGATTTATCCTGCAGATCTTATTTAAACTTAATTTTTTATATTGTTCTTGTCTCTTTGTAGTAAGCAATTATTTCCAGGATCAATAAAGTTTCCTGATTGAAACTTTTGAATGACACCCAGCCCTAATAACCATCCATTCAACCGTACAGAGACCGTTGGCTTGTTTATTGTCAAAAACAACAGACCAAACACACATCTGAGCTGAAGTATCTTTCTTCCTTAAACCCACAGTTGGCAAAATATTTTGCATAGTTAAATATGTCAAAGCCCAAATTCTTTTATTCATTTCCATTCATAAACAGTATGTCATATGGTGTCAGAAACCTCATAAGCAACTCGACACAGTGTGAATATGATGATTTAAGCATGTGGTTGGCACAGCTAATTGCAGTGTCTGCTACATAAAGTAAATTGTAACACAGGACACAGTGTGAACGGCATGAAATTCTTCCTCTGCATTTAACTCATTCACCAAATGAAGCAGCGGACAGCCAGGAACACAGCCCCCCAGGCTGCAGTGTGTGGGGATGGTCAAGGGAACCTCAGAGGTGCCACTCGCAATCTTGGTATTGGAACCCACCACTTTCTGATCGCAGAGCGAACGCCTTAACCACTTTTTAATGTTGTAGCTCCAGTGCAAATGTCAGCGAGATCTTGGCACACAGATGACAAAGTAACCTCAAAAACACCCATCTTCAGATTCGTCTTGGCATCAAATGACCACACAGCTTAGAGTCAGGGGACTTTGACAGTGGGGTTTTCAGAAGTACTGACAGCATCTCCCTCGGGTCCTGTGGGCTTTAGGCTATCTGTGCTGAGTGCGGGATGCTCAGGGTGACTCTTGCTCCGATGTGCGGTAACGTTGTCTCTTTTCTCAAAGCGCCGACCACAGACCTCACAGGGAAACTGGTAGCTTCTCTCAGCATCGTGCTTCCGCATGTGCCAGTTCAGAGAGGCCTTCTGCCTGCAGGTGAAGCCACACACTTCACACCTGAGAAAAAGACACGCACACACACACACACACACACACACACACACACACACACACACACAAACAAACACACAATAGGTAAGAACTATATTGCTGTAAAGGCCCTGTGCATTAAGTGTACTGTGGGTTATATTGCGTCTTAAAGCTGCACAATATATTGTTTGTCATTTGTTTATTGCAATATTTAAAAGAGACCTGAGACCTTTTTACTGTTTGTTGACCAGTCACAGTGTTTCTGTCGGTGATTTAATTAAGCCAACAAAATTCACATTTCACATTAACACAGTTGATTTTTAACCATACTGACTCAACCATGCATTTTACTGTATGCACAACTGCAGTCAGAGCAGTTAAAAACGGTCTCATACGGCCCCTGAGGGGCTTCGTTATTTGCTAGGGTACACTCTTTTTTGAATGCAATAGACTAGTATTTTTTATGCTCTCAACACAACTGATTAACGAATCAACACAGAAGAACACAGAAGAGGCAAGAACAAGGAAAGCATTAAAAAGGCTTCCAGGACCAAGGATGGGAACCACTGGAAAACATGAAATTTCATGACTTTCAGAAGGCCTCTGTGTACCCGGTGCACTACATATAATATGTACCATTGAATGTACCATTTTCCAGATTAAAACTGTTTAAATATAAATGTTTAATTTTCATTATTTATTATGACAAAATAAGATGTGTATATATATATTCATTCATTCTAGACTATTCAATATTACATAAACAGAGCTAATATTAAATAATGTTTCAATGATAAATGATATACTGTCATTTAAAACTGACAAGTACTTCATTTTACGACAGGCAGAGCAGTTAACAGTGGTATTTCAGTCATAGTCCGCATAGTCTTCATTAGTATTTCAGGTTTTCTAATTTGACATTTGAACATCACTTTTGAAATGTGTGCACAGATATATCTGGCTGCATGTGGTGTGTGTGTCTTACTGTAGTGGTTTCTCTCCGGTGTGTATCCTGCGGTGGATGCTCAGGTTGCTGCTGGTTCGAAATGCACGTGCACAGAACTCACAAATGTAATCCTTCTGGTCTAACAGAGACAAACACACAGCGACACACAATGAACATCAATACAGACCACCAGCCATTTATGTATCACCCACTGCACAGGGGCATAAATAAAACAGATGCAGTTTATTCAATGTTATGACCTCTGATAACATCCCTTCTGTGTGCTAGTTGCTGCTGCTGCTGTTGTGTGTTTCCTGTTTTTTTTTTTTCCATGTTCATATTTATGCACTGTGCGGAATGTTCTCACCTGTAAACACTGTTCTAGTATGTTCTCACTCATGCACACTATACTAAAATGTTCTCACCTGTGCACACTGTTACAGAATGTTCTTACCTGTGCATGCTAATCTAGAATGTTCTCACCAGTGTACTGTTCTAGATTGGTCTCACATCTGCATTGTTCTAACATGATCTTACTTGTGCACAATGTTCTAGAATGGTTTCTAGTATTCATACAGTTCTTGGGATGCCCTTGTTCGGTTTAAAATGTTTCATGCATTTAAACATTCCTAGGACTGTTCTACACTGTTCTAGAAAGTTCTTGTCCATTCGGTGTTCTAGAATCATCCTCACATTCATCGTTCTAGAATGAGGTCCATTTCCTCCAATCTGTTTTCGAACATTCTGCTCCCATGTTGTACTGAAATATTCTTTTCACGTTCACATCACATGGTTCTGGAATGGTCTGCCCTATTCGCACTGTTCTAAACAAATCTTTCCCCATTTACAGTGTTCTGCCATGTTCTCTCTTCATTCACACAGGCACATATGGTGTATTAGTTCTTTTTCCAAACATTCATAAGCCATCTGCTATCATTGGAATGCTGGTGTTTGATGGGTCAGTGTGCAATGGCCTTAAGCTATTCTCTCTTTCAGTCTGCTGAAGGAGGGATATACTGACTTCTGCTTTCATGTACAATTCATGCAACCCATTGTATACTATTCTTTTCTAAATACCACAGTGAAAATGAAATGAATCCAGACACTGCAGCAAAAACAAAGACAGCTGGGACTTGTAGAAACAGTCCAATCCCCACCACTGTGCAGCTTTTCGTGTTCTTTGAGATGCTTTTTAAAGTTGAAGGACTTTCCACAGGAGGGATGTGAGCAGGCAAAGGTTTTCTGCTGAAAGTGCTGGTACTTCATGTGGTGCTAAAATAAAATAGAGACAAACAAAATGATGCAGAATGTGCTGCTATAATGGTAATACTGCGTACTGCAGGACAGATTAACAACATAAATCAATGAGGCAGGGCTTTCACTAGAAATACAGACAACAGGATACAATATGGACAAAGGTATTGGGACACCTGAACAAAACCACAACAGGGACTTGCATTCAAATACATACACTTTACACTTCATGCCCATTCATTCTGTAGCCGGTTAAGTTCTTCCACAATGAACTTACCCAACAATGTCTTTATGGACCTTGCTTGGTGCACTGGGATACAGTCATGCCGGGATAGAAAAGGTTCTTCCCCAAACGGTGTCTACAAAGTGGGAAGCATGTCGTTGTCCAAAATGTCTTGGTAAGCTGGAGCATTAAGATTGCCCTTCACTGTAGGAAAAGGCCCTAGTCTAAACTTTGGAAAATAGATCTGTCCCAATACTTTTGTCCACATATCATAGACTGAATAACGATTTACTAAGCCTCTGTCCACAGGCATGCATCATAATATCAGAAACAAGAGCTTAGTGACAAATGCCAGTGAGTGACTTTTATCAAATGATTATGATCAGTTTGTGGTGAGTCTTACTTTAACATGGATAAAAGACACCAAATGATACTCACATTGAGATACTGACGACTAGAAAAGATTTTCCAGCAGTCATCAAACTCACAGGGTAAAATAAGTTTTGGGGTTGCTTTTCTGTAAATGCAGAGAACAGTAATTGCAATAACATGCCACTGCTAAGAGTACAACAAAAGGCCGCATTATTGTGCTATGATGTGCAACAGCAACATGCAATGTGCAATATTGCTAAAAATGATCATTATGTGCAATATCTTATACTGTGCAACAGTCTTACCATGTGCAGGATCACATGGAGTTTTCTAAATGGGTGCTGAATTATTTCATTATGTGCAATATCTTAATATCATGTGCAGTAGACTTACCACGTGAATATCATTACTTATGTACTTATATAGTACTGATCTCTACTATGTGCATAACTACCATTTGTGTAATCAGTAATTCACTTAACTGTAAGTTATTTATCTATGGTATTTATATCCAGTATTTGTATTTATAGCAGAGAATATTTCATTCTGATTCTTTTTGTAATAATTAGTATAGGCAACAAACCTTTTTCTCTTGCTACATATCTGTAATGTATCATCTTTCACTGACTGGGGCCTGAAAGGTAAAGAAACATAAATGTTAAAATACTAATAATGCATTGGACTCAAATGCTGCATCTTTAGTAAGCATCAGGCCCACCTGTTCCTTTTTGTCCCCACTGTCTTTAAGTTGTCTGCTTGTTTTCTTTCAGGTGGATCTCTCTGTTTGGCTCTCTTTTGTCTCCCCCTCTTGGATGGGTTTGGTCTTGCATTTGTGATTTTTTCTCTGAAATAAAAAAAGAGTTAAAACAGAGTGTGCAATTTGGTTTCTTCCAGGTCACAAACATGCACAGATGAGCATTTTTCCTATACATTTCAAGTTCAACTAATTAGCTGAAGGGGTGTTGAAATGAGGCAGAACTGTAAAGTCTGCTGAGCTCACATCCTGTCCCTGTTCACACCTGTGGTTTTGCGCTTTGAGGCAAACACACCCAATTTCTCAAATGGAAATAAACCCAGTGAGCTCACAAATATACACTAAACATGAACTTTTCTAAAAAATTAGAGCAGCACTGGACTTTGGTGTCATTCTAACGTGTTGGCTGTGTACTAAACCACATGTTATCACAGTAAATAGTACAGCACCATTCTGCTTAATACATTACCACTTACCAGTAGGGATGTCATGATTAACCAGTTTCACGATTAACCGCGATTTAAAACAGTACGATTAATTAATCGGTTCGTCAAACAGTATTTAAAAACATAGATTATGACAGTGCTTTCAAAAGATTGGCGAGACTCGCCTGGAACAAAAACAGTCAGCAAATGACGAATATGACAAATGTGAATATGCACTTTTTGCACTTTAACTTAAACTGGTAGAACTCAAGCAAGCGCTAGAGACAAAAGAACACTTAAGTCCTGCAGCCTTTGAATATGTTTTTTTTTTCATGGGAAAATGAGCTAATATGTAAGCTTAAATTTAGTTCTTCACTATGATGCATCACTGTTTATATTATTTATATTTCAAAAGGCAGTATCCATTTGTTCATATCCCATTTATGTACTGTATTATTTGTTCAGGTAAATAAATAAAAGGAAAAAAACTTATTGTCCACATTGTGTAATTAATACAGGAGGAATAATCGTGATAATTGTGGAACCGTGATTATTTCCCAGACGATAATCGTGACATCCCTATTCACCAGTCCACTTAATACCACCACTTCCCTGTGCACTAAATAAATTACCCAAAGTACAGTAATATGATGTACTGGATATAGCTGATATTTCAAATATACTGGGAATGTGTGTTAAACTGCAAGAACATTAGGATACAATTAAGTTTGGAGGTTGGCGCAGGCCTCACACTTTCCGAAAGGAGCCTGTGAACATTCCTGTGCAATTTACTTCCAACGATCTAACATGCTGATCTGTTCCCTACATGACACTAATGCTAATGATCCAGCTAAACAAAAGATAATGAATTAGAGGAGGTATGGCAAACTGTAGATAAGACTAGAGCTCCAGGACCACAGCTGGTGATCAACATTTTTAAAATTGCAGAAATTATGAGGAAGAATGCAAACCTATCCACAGGACTTTGCTGTTCATCACCAACATTTTCACAGTCATCGGCGTTCATCTCACTGCTGCCCAGCGGTGTGCTGTAGGGGAAACACATATTAAAACTAGATAACTGTTATTTCTCATGTCTTTTTTTTAACTTAACATGACACTGGACACCTCATACCAGTTATTTGGAGGCAGAACAGAAACCACTTCTTCCCTTCCATCCTGTGAAATCAGATTCTGTTCTGCGTATTAAAACGAATGGGAAGTCCAGTATTAGTAATATAAATGGAAACTTTTTTAGAAATTTAATTCTTATAAAACTCACCTGTTTCCTCGTCTTCTCCAGCGCTGTTTGGGATGAGGCTCTCCAGGTCCTCCTTGTCTTTAGATTCTGTAATATTTTCAGCAGTGACAGATTTTGCCCCCGAGCCTCTCATTGTCCTCACACCACGGGCTAACTGCTCATCCACATCCACACACCTTGTTTTATCCTTTTTTGTGTCTTTCCTCGCTTGTTCTTTGATGCTTTTCTGTCCTAAGACAACAACATCTTCTTCATCTCCCATTTGTTCCATTTCACCTTCTTCTGAGTCCTCACACTCCAACTCTACCTGCATGGGGCACCATGTAAACACATGTCCCTCTTCACAGGTGTACTTCAGACACTGCTGTACCTGTGTAGGGGTTTTGGAGTGTGCCTGCAAAGAGGTATCAGGGTCAGTCTGTCTAGCAATGGCATGTATGGATGCTTTAGTAAGCTCTTTTATGGAGGCTTTAGGGTCACCCTGAGCTGAGGTATTAGGAACTACTTGTATAGAGGCTTTAGGGTCTGTCTGTATAGACATATTAGGGTCTGTGTGTATGGAAACTATAGGGTCTATGTTTATGGAAGCTTTAGGGACAGGCTGTGTGGAGTCATCCACTTTGATTGCCTGTGTGTGGCCTTTAGAGTCAGTCCTTATGGAGCTTTGAGGGTCTGCTGCAGGCCTCAGACTCGGTGGGAATGTGCACTGCTGACTGTGGCTGTGGACCAGCAGAACCAGCTGTTGAAGAGAGGCTGTAGTGGTGAAAAAGTCCGCCGATGTCACTCCCTTCCCATTATCTAAAGAACACAGAGACTTGAGTGAAACACTATTCATATCAGATTTACTCACACAGTTTTAGGAAATAATGTGATTTTGTCCAACATATATTGTGCAAAGATTTACTCTTGTAGCTTCTTTAGACATTAAAACGCAGGCTTGGCTCTAATTTTTCCCCTCAGTAGGGCAAGCCTGTCTAACATCTGGGTCTAGTCCTTGCTAAAGAGAAAGGGAGAAGTCTTTCCTTTCTCTTACCAAAGCACAAACCAGAGGTACAGCTAGGAGACTTGGCTAGCCAGCTATTGGCACCAAACCAGATTATTATGAATTAAATGTTACTAATGCATGTTTCTTTATAAATCCATTTATAAAGGCATTTAGTGTATCCCCTGCTCTAACAAACATGTTTCAGATTTTAAAAGACGTTCTGATGAATTACATAATGTAAGCCTAATGCTGGGGTCCTTTTAACCACTGCAAAATGTGAATCATTAGGTTTTATCTTAAAAGTTAGAGAAGAAGTAAGAGAAGCTAAAGGACAGTTTACACAGTATAAAATTACACACAGGTTTTATTTGACACCTCATAGACTTAATAGAATGGGTCTGACTAATAATAACATCTGCTGGAAATGTCAAAAGGATATAGATACTTTTAGTCATTGTATTTGGGAATGTCCACTTATTCAGCCTTTATGACACCAAACTTTAAA
Organism: Brachypetersius altus; assembly: GCA_037974465.1. Lineage (NCBI taxonomy): Eukaryota > Metazoa > Chordata > Actinopteri > Characiformes > Alestidae > Brachypetersius > Brachypetersius altus. The sequence goes on along the minus strand of JBBPDB010000036.1, from coordinate 1,545,850 downwards.
TATTTTGAGCAAATGGCTTGGAACAACAATACCGTGCTCACCAAGGTTGTGTCTATTGGGAGACAGGGAGCAGACGTCAAATCTTACAAAGGGAGAGTTCTCTGTGATCATGGTGGGGATCTCTGTGAAGGCTGGAGTCATTTTGAGACACTGGAAAACTCCCAAAACCCTGGAGTTAAAAGAGTGGGTAAATATAATGACTAAGATAGCTTTGTACGAATGTTTGTTGTACAAACTACATAATAAGAGTAAAGTAGGGGTTCCTGTGGGTATTCCGGTTTGGGAAGATTTTTGGTCTTTTGTGACACTGTCTCTACAAGCGACACAATAACTATTCATACTTTTATTTGCTGTAATAATATCTGCTTATTTTCTCTCTCCTTAATTATTATTCCTTCTGTATCATCCACTGTGTATTGTTGACCCTGTTGTGCAGTATCTGTGAAAAATTGTAACCTATATTTTGGATGATATTGTCATGTACCAGATGAAAACAATAAAAATTTCAATTATAAAAAAAAAAAAAAGATTATGATTTGCTATTCATGATTTAATGTTTTTTTATATAGCGGTGGGCTGGCACCTCAGCCATGGTGGGTCCCTGCCTACTATGCTATTTTGTGCTTTATTTCAAACCAAGAGTGCAGCAGTATGACTTTAATGGGGAGTTAGGAATGGATTGAGAAGAGTGAGATTTTTAACAGAAACTACTTTGGCTATTTGGGTGACTATTGACTTCTAGTGCTTGTTAGAAATGCTCCAGGTCTAAACCAAAGAAACAAACTTCACCAAATATGTCTTGCCTAATGGTCTATGCCTGGGTTCAATGACAATTCAGTATAATTGTGTAAAGGTTTTTACCAAACCGTTCCTTTAAGTGATCTGACCTCCTACTTATGCACTTCTTTTTGCTGAACTTACTGTATTTATCACACTTACTGTAGTTTCTGCACTTATCATGCTTTATTTAGTGTACTTATGGCACAGACAGGATTTAATGTTCTGAATGTACCTAATTGTACTAAGTATATTTAATGTACTTACTGTGTTTAGTGTACATACTGTATTTACTGCACTTACTGTTCTTTTACTAAACTACTTTCACCTCAGCTTCATAATTTTACTACAATAACAAGACTTTTACCTGAGAATGGACTTTCTACAGCTGTTCTTACCTCATTAATGCCCATAGCTGAAATGGAAAATGGTAATTAAGATGATCACTTCTCATATTAAACATAGTCACATGGAACGTATATACAGTATTTGCTAATTATTCAATTATCTGTCACATTTAGGTGTGCTGAAAATGGCTTCAAAAAGCAATCACACTACACTTGAAAGAAGTAATAATATGATTCTGTATGTACAGAGAGACATTTCCGATCATTATAACAATGTGTAGGGTAATAAATCACCCCACTCGCCATAAAAAAGACTAATTTGGCTGGGGTGGGAGGGTCATAAAAAGCAGAAATGGGTGTGGGAGACACATGATGATGTTGAAAGACACTCCCATGATCTACTCTCCGGTCAGTGGACTTTTGTCTGTTTGGGGTAACTAAGTTATAAACATTACGACACACCATCCTCAAAGCAGCTATAAAAGACCCTTCACTGTATTGGAGGGCATGACTTTGGATACTTGAAGGAGACTCTTCAAACAGGTAAAAAATTCTGCATTGTCCACAGAAATTAATACAAAAAATATTTCTATTTCTCTTTCTTTATTCTGTGTAGAGCCATTGTCTTATTTAACAACAGCTGAGGATCTGAAACAGTGTTTTACAGCAATCGTCCTTTTATTATTACTTTTTATTTTCATTTTATTTGACTATCTCTATTATTTAATTTTATTCTGCTTTGTCATTTTATTGGTTATGGTTAATTTTATTTTATTTGTCATTTTATAGTGTCTGATTAGATATTCATTTATTACCTTTAGCTATTACGTATGATATTATTGTTATTTTTAATTAATTTTATTATTATTACAATTATAAATAATCACTTATTTTTAGAATTTTATATAATTATACATTATAGATACAGTCATGTGCAAAGGTTTATGCACTCCAGTAAAAGCAAATGTTTTGTCGATAATTTATATAAGTATACATCCTATACAGAGAACAAATCTTAGTACATTTTAATACACAATTATAGTTTTTATCTATAAAACACTTTTTTTTAACTGTAGGGAAACTGTAAAACAAGTGTGGGCTGTGCAAAATGTAAGAAATATAAGTTTTATGTTTTTGTTATTTTTTCCAATATATTAAACTCAGCAAATAAGTACAAATAGTGCATTGAATTGTGTTTGGTGTTGTGTATAGAGGATATTAACTTTTCTCTTAGAAACTCAACGAAAATTTTGAATATTACTGAAAAATATGTAAACGTGTGAAAGAACGTTCTTCTGAAAAAAGACCCTTGCTGTACGTTTAATACACAGACGACCATGGAGGTGACCACCCAGCCTGGACCCTATGCACGTTCGGAATTCCAAACAGGACTGTGTGAATGCTGTGATGACTGCTGCACATGTAAGCTCCTAGAAATAACTGAGCTCAGACTGACATAATTTTCTCTTAAACTTCATTAATTTAGCTTCAGAGAAGAGTCTTCCTCTAATCTTAGCCCAATCCCATTCAAGATGCTCTTAAAGCGCTCTTTCTTTTCTCTCACTACCTTGATCTTCATTTGTCTCAGACAATCAAATCTTGAGAGAAATCATGAGATCCAAAAGAAAACTGGAGCCTACAACATCTGATCCTTGAGGTTGATAAAGAGGAGAAAACTGAGAAGCTGATGAAAATGGCAAAAGAACTTTTGTCTTAAATTGTTTTTTTTGCTCCTTATTTCTCCTAAAATGGGGTGGGCGAACAAGTAAGACAAATAAGAAGATGATTTGAATCTGATGAGACAAAAAAAAATCCTTTATGATGCGATCTGCTGGGAACTTTCCACTGTTTCACATTCTTCCAAATCGACCTTTGTTAATGTTAATGGCTTAAACAATGTGGTCTCTGACAGGCATTTATGGATTCTTCTGCTTGACCTGCCTGGGCTGCACTATTGCCAGTGATATGGGTGAATGCTGCTTATGCGGATTAGGCATGCCAATACGCGCTGTATACCGAACAAGATACAACATTGAGGTAAGTTAGAAGACCACTCGCACACACTATATATGAATGTATCTCTGTCTCTCTCTCTAAATATATATACTGTTTATATATACTGTACTGTGCGTGTGTATCACTGCCCTCTGCTGTTGCCTGCAGGGATCCTTGTGTAGTGACTTCATGGTCACAAACTTCTGTCTCCCTTGTGCCACCTGTCAGCTGAAGAGAGACATCGACAGGAGAAAGCAACAGGGAATCTTCTGAGGTACATTATAAAATATTACACGACACACATACCCACACATACACACACAACACACTCTCAAACACAATATGTTACTACTTGTAACTCTGTAAGTCCCTTCCAGGAAGGCTGAAATTCTGTCTTCTTTTTGCAGGGCCTTTGACAGTCATAAACTACGCCCTTTCCTCATTGATGCAAATCCAAACCATCTGAGTCCTCCAAAGTTAATTATTACTGCGTCATAAAATAGTCTTATGTGTCCACCGGGTCCATGTGTGTGTTACAGTGTGAACTGGCTGCAGTAAAGAAGCAAGGTGCTTGGTCAGTGTTAAAATATGCTGATGGGTCTCTTTATTGCCTATTTTGTCAGCGCCAATAAGAAAACAGGTGCACGTTGTAGTTTACAGTTACAATTGCTTCTGTACCAGATAAATCTTCTGTGAACTCCCTCAATCAGCCAGACAGTCATCGCCAAATAAATTCAGAAACTACATCACATTCTTCAGAAGAGATTCGAAGTGGAAGTGGAGCCTGAGACTTGTTCTTCTGAGACCTTTAAAGACCATTTCAAACGTAGTTCTGGAGAGATGCCTTTAAAAATAACATATCCTTCCTTTGTTATGATTGCTATGAGATTATTTTCTGGACATAACCACACATATGCAACTGAATAAATGTCCTTATTGTTTTATTACCCTGAAAGCTACACATGCGTTTTTTTTAAACCATTGTATCATTACAGTATATGGTTTTCACTTGTTCCTCTTTGTTTTACCTTTATTTATGTTGTTTTGCCTAATTTCCCCTTCTTTGAACTGTACAATTTTACCATCACAATAAAAACAAAACTACACAACTACACACTGTTGGCCAAACTTTTGGCCAAGTCACTTTGTTTTTGTTTAGAATGGTTAACAAATCCTACTATACACTTCTATGAGATCTGTGTGAAAATAAGCAAATACAAATTCTCCTTCCATCTTAATCTTGAATAATCTTGGACTTCAAGTCTTCCAGTGGATGAGTTGGAATAGAGCTGGTGATCCAGAATTAATCCTCCAAAATCAGTACTTTAACCTCAGTAATGTTCTTATGGCTGAATGCAATCAAATCCTCACAGAAATGTTCCATGTGCAAAACCTTTCCACAAGATTGGAGGCTGATTCTGAAGCAAAGCCTGCATGTTCCATATTTACACCAATAGCAGGTCTCTACAAACCTTTGAACATGCAAAGTAGATATTATTAATATAAACTATTAATATCAGCCTTATTAAGCAATATTAAAGTCTACTTCAGCACTGCCATCATAGAATTGCACTTTGTAATGTGAATTCAGCAGATTCCTCCAAAGTGCCACATCATGAAGTGCTTGTTTTCTGTAGATTTATTACACGCTAATAAACATCTGAACTTCTGTATCAGAGTTCAGTAAAGTTTTCAGTGCTCATCACAAACACACCTTGGTACCTTGGTAAATCATTTGTGTGTTATCTCAGTTTGTCCAAGTTGTCGAGTGATCTCTTGGCAAGCTATGAAACAATAACTTGCCACTAACATTATTCTTGTCCTGTAAACCCCTTTACTGTGCAGGTTGTAACTTCTCAGATTATCACTGTTTGCTTGTGCTCACCACGCCTCCAGTCTATGGCCGCAGTTTGTGGAGTTTATTATGGGTCTGTAGGAGATGAGGGAATACTAGGAATGGGTTGGGCTGGATTCCGAGCAGAAGGTTTAAGAGCAGAAGGCACTGAGGTTAGCAGGAATAAGTGGGAAATGAGGAAGTGGCAAAACTGTACATCTAATCTAATTTAATCAAATATAATAGTCAGATGGGGATTTAGTTATTTCATAACTCTACTATGTACTCTATCTCAGGTCAACAGGTACTATAATCTACATACTAAAGTCTTTAAAGCCTAAAGTCTAACCATGGACACCAAAAATTTTGCAAAAACAAACTATTTTAAAGAACATTTTCCTTAATTTTCCTAAAATAGGATTTTATTTGGTTACTTTACTGAAGTTTCTATTTATTTGCTGAATTCACAATGTTACAAAAATTAAAAACATTTGTGCAGTCCTAATTGTTTTCTTTGTTCTCATGTGTTAAATTAAGCAAATAAATTGAAATTGTGTGATCAATTGTATAAATGTTTGTTCTCTGTAGAGGACATACAACTGACTTTTGTATTAGTGGATGCACCTTTCTACTACACAGCAAGAGACCACAGCTTTTTTCCAGGCACAGTTTGGATTGGCAACTCCAAAGCCCTTCATCTATTATTCTGACAACAAAGCTGCTCTTGCCTGGGCATTGTAGATTTCAGGAACATCACATCACTATTGCTGACAAACATCAATGCTTGAGGCATGTAGATATACACAAAGATTTATTAAGACATCAAATCTTCACATACCGTGTCCATGTTAATATGACATGAGCCTTGAAATAGTCACTGTGTGCTGCGAATATCCAACTGCTCACAAAGCAACATCTTAATAGAGAAATCAGAGAGCCTGCTCATGGCTGGCCTTGTAATATTGAGTCTTTGAAAATGTCTCAGCAAATTTTGACCTAGAGGTGGTGAGATGGCAGAAAGTGGCCGGCCTGGCCGGGAGTGGAAGGTTTATTGGGACATCTGGGCCTCCATTGCCTGTGCTGTCCACTCTGGTGCTGCCTGACTGATCTTCTCCAGAAGGTTGTTAACCTGGAAGCAAAGAGACTGGATTTGCTTGTCCCAGGTGGGCAATGGCTCTCGAGCTAATAGAGGAAAGAAAAGGAGACAAAATTCTCAACATGTGAAACACATACACTTGATCCCAAAGCAAGGAAGGCTTTTATAGAGCTTTTACTGTTACTGATGCTGTGATACAGGTTAGAGCAGACTCAACTTACTCTCAAAGTGGACAATACCATCTATCTGGTCAATGAAGCCATTCATACGGCCCTCTGTGATCATCTGGGAGGCGATCTTTTCTGCCTATATAGAAATATAAATGAAGAATTAGGCTAAAGGAGGGGTGGATGCTTTGAAGCAGGGACGCCAAATCTTTCTCAATAAGAGCTTGCTGACGGTAGAGTTAATTCTGATACTGTTAATTAAGGTCTTAGGCAACATCTGAAGCCAAGTATATAAGATTAAGTCTGATCTCCTTAAGAAAAGCTTAACAATGACACAGCTTTGGCAGAGATATGAGCAACAGTATATAAAGAAAACAATGCTGGCTCATTCAGTAGACTGCGTTGGGCTTATCATATGAAACAAACAAATCAAAATGCTGTTTTTACCTTTGCAGGTGGGATCTCTAAAAGTGCTCCTAATTCTTCAAATGTTATATTGTTATACAGCTTGCTAGCAGACAGAAGGTTGTGCTCAATTACTGCTCGATCTAAGATACTCGAACCTGAAGAGAAAAAACAAACAATTTTTACACAATCCACTCATTAACAGTGACATTTTAGTGGATTCATGTGTCTTTCAAAGATGTATGAATGAATTGAATCAAGATTAAGGGCAATGAGAAGACACTGCAAGTTACTGTTATATAGCTTACCATCTGCTGTGGTGGCTTTCTGGTGGGGCATCAGCATTGCAGCAAACTCCTGCAGCTGGTTCCCCCGAATAATACGATCCAGATACATCTTTTCTAGGATGCCGTAGGCAGCAAGCTGTTGACATCGTTCATCCTTAAACAGTGTGGCCAGCATACGTGAACGCTGCTGCCCTAGAGACCATCACAGTGACCATCAGGTTGAGTTCAACTTTACAATTCAAACTAGCATGAATGCAAAATGATGACTCAGAACACGTAAACTGCTAATATGTGTGCTGTCTGGAACTGTGAAGGTTTACCTGCAGAGGCCAGTATTGTGCAATGGAGAGCATGTTTCAAGGCCTCCAGGCGTTCGCTCTCATGGACAATAGATTTGTATGAAAGCTCATTGTAACGCTGAGCTGCTTCAATAAACTTCCTCCGATAGTCCAACACTCTGGCATAGCATACCTGTAATGATCAAATATGTACAACTTTCAATCAATCCAGTTCAACATGTGCTCTTCAGGAACACAAAACTAAACTCTTCCACAATGACAACATATACACTGCAAATTAAAGCTCGCTCTCTGCACCTTGTAGTGGATCTGCAGCTGTTCATTGGTTGACTCATTCTGGAGTAAAGATGCACGGTTAATGTAGGCCTCAGCCTGAACAGGATCGTCATCCTCCAGATAAAGACGGGCAATCTTCAGGTAAGTGTCTAACTTGTAGTCAACGTTATACTGTCTGAAAGTCACAGAAAAGTATAGCAGACAGGTATAGCATACAAGAAAATGGTACTAGTGTATACATCAGAGAAGCTAATGCAAAAGCTAATGCACTGTTTTGGTTGATAAAACAACTTACTTTTGTCCAGTCTCTAAAGGTATACCCACTAACACCTGTGCAGCATTTCTCCAGTCTTCTTCCTTCTCATATATTGTGGCTAGATGCTGTCTAATGGAAGCCACCTGCAAAAATATTTATTATGGGTTTGGGCAACTTGATAACTTATTATTATCATGATGAATTGCCTCACATTATGACACAATATTGTTCTCTGAACATAACCCACCTGCTCTTCAAAGGAGATGACTCTGGGCTGAATTTTCTCAAGGGTAAAGTGGTAGACGGCTTTAGCTGTGCTGTCAGGTAAATTTGGAAGATGCGTGCAAAAGTCAGTCAGCAGCTGCCTAGATATCACCAAACTGACGTTTTCGTTCACCACTGGAGAGGAAGGGAGAATATGTTCTTACAAACATATAAACTAGATGCATTTGTTTTGTTTTCCCCCAAAGTATGTCAGTAGCTGCCTGAATATCAAAAGATTGGTGTTTTTATTGAGCACTGCTAAGGAAGAACCATCAGAGTTTTAATAAAGACACAATACTGACTTAATGACTGATTGATTGATTAATTAAACCAGTCAGTCTGGACACCAGACTGGCATTATCATTGACCACTACAAAAAAAGGACCTCTGGTGTTTCAATAAAGACTGAAACATATAAACATTTACCTTTCATTTTTCCCCAAAGGCAATCAGTCGCTGTCTGGATATCACAAAATTGACATTTTGACTGACTACTAGAGTCTTACAGACTAAAACAAACAAAAGCTATTTTGTTACAGTCTACATGAACAGCCTACAAAATGCTTCATTATGGGATGTATTGCAGTACTTACTTGCTTCAACAAATGCTTTCAGCGCCTCAAGCTGTTCTGCATCTGTGAACTGTATGGCCTTATCCAGTATCTGACGATATCTAAAATAATACACAGTTCGGGGATTACAGTCAGAGACGTTTGTGGATTACACGTTTTACACACAAGGTGTTGTACATTCATCTCTTCTGAGATCTTAACTAACGTTTCCATGATTCAATCCAGGGCTAACGTTACTGCTTTGCATGCAGAATACATATACTATGTCATACATTAATCAAAGTACCCAACCCACAATGGTCACTAGTGTCTAGACAGTTTACTAAACTGCTGTGATGTTTCTTCTCACTAAAATAATGACTGCTTTATTCAAAGTATGGCTGCTAGACATCCGTAGCTACTGTAGGCTAGCCGGGTTTAGCTCCTTGCATGCCTGCTAGCATTCAAACCGCTTTTAACAAAAGCAAAAACGGGTTTCTATAACGAGTGCAAGAGTACACATATGACCAGATGCTTTATTTATTCAGCATGTGCTCGCCTGTTCTTGTTAACTGGTCAGAGTTTTGAAGAAAAACAGCTCACCGGCTAACACCAGCTAACTCGTACATCTGTAATATTAGCATGTAGCTTCACGTTTTGCATAAGTAACTCAGCAGTATCGGGCTTTTCAAAAGAAAATGGATAAACGGAATCGACAGGTAAGTGAATAATGATTAAACGTAACCACACTAGAACGTACTTTCCAGCCAGGTCTTTGTGGGATCCGCTGGAGTTCATGAGCTGGGCGAGCTCCTGCCTCACGCCGGACGCCATTTTCCCCAAATACATAACAACCTGCAGAGTTTTGACAGGAGGCTTTTTTCTTTTTCTTTGTTTTTATTAACCATTCTTTAGTGTTTGGGGTCAGATGTACCACATTCAACATATAATGTTTCTAAATAAATAGCAAATATATTTTTGCTACATATTAAATTACTTTTGCTTTTTTAAATCTTACTTTAATTGAGACAAACTGGGTATAAATATCAACATGATGTGTTTTCAATGTCCTGTACACGTTTTGAGCAAAAGTATTGGGACACCTGACCATTACACCAACAGGGTCTTTTTATTTTTTTTATTGACACTGCTTTCAAATACATATACGGAGCTGGTCCCCCCTCTGCAGCTAAAACAGCTTCCACTCTTCTTGGAAGGCTTTCCACAATAATTTGGAGTGTTTCTGTGGGAATTTGTGCCCATTCATTCTCCAGAGTATTTATGAGGTCAGGCACTGATGCTGGTTGAGAAGGCCTGGCTCACAATCTCTGTTCCTGTTCATCCCAAAGGTGTTGGATGGGGTTGAGGTTGGATGGGCCACTTAAGTTCTTCCACACCAAACTCAGCCAACCATGTCTTTATGGACCTTGCTTTGTGCACTGGGCCACAGTCATGCTGGAGTAGAAAAGGTTCTTCTTCAAACTGGAAACAAACCCACAAAAAAGTTGGAAGCATGGCGTTGTCCAAACTGTCTTGGTATGCTGAAGTATTAAGATGGAAATAAAGGGCCTAGCCCAAACCCTGAAAAACAGGTGTGTCCCATTACATTTGTCCATATAGTGTAAATCTTCTTTGAGGTCATTTAGACTCTTTTAGCTGAAATAGCAACATTTTACACATATTTGTTTTGGTTATTTTGAAAGATACTGAGGGTAATCTGCAATTTTATGTTCAGAAACATTCCCTCTGTTTTAGGCCCATAAACATAATCACACTAGTAGTGTGAGAACCACTCATATATCACATGACATATGAGGGACATATTTGATATCTGAGGGCATGTTTTATTACACAATTTAGACAGTCAACAAAGAAACATAAACATAAAGCACCTGACAGGGACTTAGTTGGTTCCTTAGTTGGTGCCTAGTTGGTCGGGTTTGTCCTACTTAAACCCCATCTAGCTGCTGTAGGATGAACTGGACTGAAGAGTGAAAGCAAAGCAACCTGTAAGTGCTGCACACTAATGAGAACTTCTGCAGAATAAACAATGAGACATTGAACCACTTGAATTACAATAGAAAAAAAATAGAAAAAATATATCTATATATATATAGTATATCAATAGTAGTGGTAGTAATACAGGTTCCTCTATAAACAGAACACACAAAGTATTGTTTAAACAGATAAAGTCAAACTTCTGTTAAAATCTTTATTTATATTAGGCGTGGGTTTGGGTTTGGGTTAGGGTTAGGGTTAGGGTTAGGGTTGTAAATGCATCAAGACACAGCCTCTGTTGATTTTTAAGAAAGCTGGCCCTATATTATAAATGTATGAAGAAAAAAGTAGCGGGGAGATTGCTGAATGTTGCTCATGCCTTATTTTATTTATTATTTTTAATGAATAAAAAACAGGTACAACAAAAACATGTTGTTACATAAGAATAGCACAGTACGTTTAACCTTTTAAAACAGAAGAAAAGAAGAAATAAATTATTATATGTTCTCGTGGGATCACAAAAACATAAATTTACAGCAAGCTAAACTTATATTATTTTAGAAAGAAGTGTTCTTTTTACTCTGTACATTTGGTACATTTTTGACATTTATTCACTAATTCCCTTTTTTGTTTGTTTCATTCTGTTCTAGTGGTTCAGCTCCTTCCCCTTATTTTAAAACAAACTGTCTTCAAAAATTGAAGAACAGCATCTCAGTGGTAGATGCTGGAAGATGCAGAATGATAGATGTTTATCTGTTGTTCTCTAAGTTACTCAGTACTTAAGCAGAATTATCCGGCCAAAAACTAGAGTTTAATATATTATTCGATGTGTTATGTATAAGACTGTTAATTATACAATATCTGCAGTTGTCTTGTTGGCTGAACAAAATTTACGATTTTTAGTGTTTTCTTTTACCTCAATATTCACACACTACATTTCCCAGAATGCATTAAGCAAATTCCTCAAATCTTCAGTGATAAGGCGTGTCTTCTGGTATGGTCGGTAGACGCGAGAGGGCGCTCGCTCGCGAGTCCAGGATTGACGGGGAAACGCACTATATTTTGCTATTTATTTAATTAAAGTCCTTGTTGGTGTAATGGTCAGGCATCCCATTACGTGACTTTTTACTACAAATAGTAGTTGTTAAACGATTAATCATTTTTACACAGACAAATAAAGTTGTTTTATCTTAAACAGTAAGCATAAAACATTTCATCTTGTCTCAAGTCATTTTTGTTCTTCAAGTGTTTTGAAGACAGTGTTTGGTAGTGTGTAGTAAGCAGTGTATAGTATGTAGTGTGTATTGTGAAGTGCAAGGTATGAAGTATGTAGTGTATAATATGTAATGCAGGCTTTGGTGTATAGTATGGGGTGTGTAGTGAGTTGTGTGTAGTAAGCAGTGTATAGTATGTAATGTATTGTGCGTAGTGTATTGTATTTAGTGTATATAGTGCACATTGTGTACTGCATAGTGTATAGTTTGTAGTGTGTAATGTATACTGTGTAGTGTGTAATGTGTAGTGTATAGCGTGTAATGTGCATTGTGAAGTGTGGTGTATTGTGGTTATTATGTTTAGTGTATAGCGTGTAGTGAATTGTTATACAGAGTATATTGTGTAGTGTATGGTGTGTGATGTGTAGTGCAGTATGTTTAGTGTATAGTGTCTATTGTGTAGTATGTACTTTATTGTGTTTAGTTTATTGTGTATAGCATGTAGTGTATAGTATGTAGTGCATTGTGTTTAGTGTATAGTGTGGTAGTCTATAGTGTGTAGTGTATTGTGTTTAGTGTGTAGTATCTAGTGTATTGTGTTTAGTTTATAGTGTGGTAGTGTGTAGTGTGTAGTGTATTTTGTTTAGTGTGTGGTGTATTGTGTTTAGTGTATACTGTGTAGTATGTACTTTATTGTGTTTAGTTTATTGTGTATAGCATGCAGTGTGTAGTGTATTGTGTTTAGTGTGTGGTATCTAGTGTATTGTGTTTAGTGTGTGGTATATTGTGTTTAGTTTATACTGTGTAGTAAGTACTTTATTGTGTTTAGTTCATTGTGTATAGCATGCAGTGTACAGTGTGTAGTGTATTGTGTTTAGTGTGTGGTGTCTAGTGTATTGTGTTTAGTGTGTGGTGTATTGTGTTTAGTTTATAGTGTGGTAGTGTATAGTGTTTAGTGTGGTAGTGTATAGTGTTTAGTGTGTAGTGTGGTAGTGTATTGTGTATAGCATGTAGTGTGTGGTGTATTGTGTTTAGTGTATACTGTGGTGGTGTATTGTGTTTAGTATATTGTGTTAAGTGTATAGTGTGGTAGTGTACTGTTTAGTGTGTAGTGTCTAGTATGCAGTGTGTAAGATCGCTTGAAGCCTAGCGCGCGGGAGTTCTGTGACCACGTAACACGCGGGTTCCCATGGAGGCGGAGCCTCATTATGGGATGTTAGAGGTGAAATGGCGCTCGGCGCGGTATTTTAAACAATCGGATCCGTTTCGTGAGTCGCACCGAGAGAAAAACGAAGCGGGACCGCACTGGACCGGACCAGGCAGCGAGGAGCGTCCACGCTTCAGGACAAGGCTGATTGACAAAAATCGTAAGGATTCCAGGCTCGCCCTGGTCGTTTTTGTTGCTGAGAGGGCAGGATGATCATAGCTGCTTAGCCGGTTAGCCGCCTGAAGCTAACTGGGTTAGCCTCTGAGCTAACAGCTGATACTGGCTGGGGGATTCACTAAATCTGCAGTCCACTTCTGGAGTCGCTCCAAAAAGCAGTGACACACCCAAATGGCTTGAAATGACCTTGGAAGGAGACTCCCTCTTACAGTATAAGACACCCTATTACAATACGAGTCCTTTTGTTTACAGGTTGTTTACACATGTTGGTGATGTTTGTCTGGAAACTCAGGTGACAGCACTGACAGCAACCCGCACTGACTGTTGTTTGTATCAAACTCTAGCTGCTTCAGAAGGTACTAAACTACATTTTACCACAGACAGGACATTATTTGTAGACCAAATGCTGTCACATCACTGCTTTTCGTGACTTTAGTGTTTTTATCTTTATCCCAAATGGCTGTTGTTGTGTGGGTACTCTTGCTGGTCTCATTGCTAATGTCTTCGTCAGTATTTTAATGCACTTTAAGCTCTTTATCTGCGTGTAGTAATCAGTAGTAGCCTCAATTCCATGTGTTTTGCCTGCTCAGCTGGATTCATGTATTACATCATTAGTACAACCGAAGAGTCATGGCTTGCTCTCAGTTTTCATTTATTTTTATTGAACATTTTAGTTTCTGAAACATTCAGGGAGCGTTTATTTAACTTAAAGGGATTAGCAAAGATAAACAAAAATAAGATTAAGTTCTGTCTTTCGCATGCTCATTGCAACAAGATAGAATAAAAAATAATTAGACAATAGAAAAAAGACAGTAAACGATTATAGCAACACAATGGCCGCACCATTGTAACAGTGTAACACTAACTTTGTTGTGTAAATATTTAGATTGCTGTACCAGGAGGTCCGCATTGCAAGAATACTGAGAAATTGGGAGGATATTTGTATTCATTTTTAATTAAAAAGTAATACGTTCAGGCTAGTCATATGCCAGTAACATGGATATTGAAGTGTAAATACTCTGTATTCATTTATAGAGCTCTTGTTTCTAGTTCCAGTTCTTGGAGTTTATATGACATAATATGAACTGAATATTGTTTTCTTTCGAAAAGTGGAACACTTCTGTGTATGTAAACAAGACGTACCGTGTTTCTGTGTTTGGCAGTAACCTGGAAAGTGAAGTGTAAACAGGCTGTTTGTGAATTCATAGCTCTTAAACAGAGTTCTATGGCGGTTGTGGAAGTGACAGAATATGGAAGAGGCAACACTTTGAGTCGTGAGTTTGTTTTTTTATGTTTTCTATGTATGCATTTGTGTTTCCCTCTCTCCGTCGTTGTTTTTCTCCCGTCTCGAAATGAACTGATGACGAGTTGAAAATGGCGGATCTTTCGAAATCCAACCCGGGCCTGAAATAGAAACGCAGCTCCTGTGCTCGCTTTCTTTCCTGTTCTTCATCACCGCACCTCACACTTTGCACCAAGGACATGCTCTTGTATTTCTGCACGGGTTCGTTTTTGCACCTTTGAAGCGTAATGTAGTTTAGATGGGGGAAAGCGACCTGGTTAAACATTTATAAGCCCACTCGTCTCCCTGACCCACCACACTGAGGTAGGACAAAGATTTTTATTTTTAACCGTGTTCAAGGAGGCCTATAACCATACAGTTCGCTCCCTTACTTTCTTAGGGTTCCCCTGCAGCAGGTTTTATTTCTAATAAGGAGCACACGTGCCTAAACAGAACATTTAAGGAGTAAGGAGCCACATTTTAGGGCTTGACCAAAGCTGTCAGTGTGTTAGCTTTCATGCTCACGCAGCTTCATGAACTGAAACCTGTCCCCTCTAACCTCCCAGCTTTTATCCCTGACAGCTCGTCCAGCTCCCACCTACAGCCTTGACAATGTATAGCTACCTCATAGCTAGCTCATTTGCTACATTTTATGGTATTAAACGAAAAACAGTGGCCTCGACCTGTGTTTCGAATAACGCGCCATTACCTCTTCACACCAAACCTGCTTATTCAACCGCCAGTTTTATGATGTCTTAGTTTGGATAGTTTTTAGTATCCTCTTACTCACATGTTCCGCTATGGACATTTTCCTCCTCCAAAAGGCCGCCCTTGGCTGAAGTTTTGTCAACCCTGCACAGCTTAGTGTTTTTTGTTATAGCTAGATACCCATGGATTATTTTTTGTGTTGTTTTCAATTTTATAGCGATCCTAAGCTGTTACACAATATGAACAAAAGTAATGGGACGCCTAACCATTGCATGGATTTGGAATATGGAGTTAGTCCCCCCTTTGCAGCCATAACAGCTTTCACTCTTATTTTAAGGCTTTCCACAAGATTTCTGAGTGTTTCTGTGGGGAATTCTGTGAAGCATTTTTGTGGTCAGGCATTGATGTAGGATGAGAAAGCCTGGCTCGCAATCTCTCTTCTGGTTCATCCCAAAGATGCACTGTGTGGGTCACTCAAGTTCTTCCACACTGAACTTACCTGAGGTCTTTATGGAGTTTGCTTTGTGCACTGGGGTACAGTCATGCTGGAGTAGGAAAAGTTCTTCACCAAACTGTGTCCACAAAGTTGGAGGCATGCCGTAGTCCCATACATCTTGGTATGCAGAAGCTTTAAGGTTGACCTTTACTGGAAGTAAAGGGCCTAGCTCAAACCTTGAATTAAATGTGTGTCTCAATACTTTTTTCCATTTCGTGTATGTAACATAAGCGTTTTGCCCTGCAGGCCACACCATTATGGAGCTTTTTTTTTTTTTTTTATCCTGTATTATTTAATGAAAACCGATATAGTTGCTAGATTATACTGAACGTAATTAGAGGTCGTCATTAAAATATATTTTAAGTTAAATAAGCGTATGAGGCTATGTGGGTGTTTTTAGGTACTGTAATTTGTTTTTTAATTACTGCATTCCGAGATGGTATGTAGTATTTCACACATCAATAATTATATGCTACTTTGATGCTGTAATATAATGTTGCAGCAGTTTTTGTCTCTTTTCTTGTTTCTGTTTTGCACTGAACTCTCTTGAATCTTATGCTTTTTAAAAAAGATATTTATCCAGTTACTTTACCTGAGGTTAAGTTAATGCACAATTTCTTTATTGCTATTGTAGAGCCAAATTCAGTAATGGAGCTATACCCATACAGGTATTTGCGTTTATCCAAATGAGAAGAACATCTGCCATCTGCACATTATAATTGTGTGTTTTTTGTGCTTAAACAGCCTACATGAGTACTTTAATCGAAAATATATCATACCAAAAGCTGTAAAGGAGCATTTGGATTACTGAAAACAGACCACGTCTGCCTATCAGAGTTGGCTTCTATTTGTAATCTCCTTTATGGGGTTGTATGATAATGTGCCTCTTTGTTTCAGTGACTGAGTGCATGTGAAAGGATGGACGTGGTGTCGCCTGATCTGAACAGTATCCTCCCTGATGAGATCATGGACACTGAGGCCATTGCCATGGAGGAGGACCCCCCCAACGAACCCTCTGCCCCACCTGCCCACTCAGAGCCTGAGCCAGCTCAGGTTCCTATGGAAACAGAGGTGCCTGAAATCATCAGCTTGTGTCCTGCTAACACACCGACACAGAAGATGCAAGCTTTGACCACATCCACTACCACTGACTCCACTCTGTGCAGCATCGGTTCTGGGACGCAGCTTCTTGTGACCTCTTCCTCTTCTGGCCTTAAGCCTGTCACCACCTCCACCACCCAGTCCAGCAGTCCTGTGGTGGCCCATAGCCTCCCCAAGCTCGCAGCCCCTTTAACACTTCCAGCCAACCATCAGCTCATCATCAACAAAGTGGCCGCTTCCCCGGGACCAGATGGCAAGCCTCAAGGTACCACTGTCCTCAAGCAGGAAGGCCAGAAACTCTTGGTCACTGGCCTTAGTAAAACGGGCCAGCCGGTTGTGCTTGCACTACCTCACTCGTGGAGCAAGCCTGCCACATCTCAGGGCACAGGGGATGCCAAAGCTCAGCCCACACAGTTTAAGGTGGTGACGACGGGGACGAGGACAGACCTGAAACCTGTGATCGGAGTGCAAGGCGTGAGCTCGGCCAGCCAGCTTTTGGGGTCCTCCACCCCTCTGCAGGCCCAGCAACTCAAGACTGTTCAGGTCTGTAACACTAGACTGATCAGAATTGTCCTGCTGTAAATTCAGTGACCAATAAAATTATGATTTTTAGTCTTATTGTTACTGTTATTATATATGAGTTAAACTATACTGAAAACTCTAGATATGCTTTACTAGCAGTATGTAATTTACTGAAAAATTTGTATATCAGTTATATACATATATTTAAATACGAACATATGTTCAAATAATACATATACATTTGTCAACACGTGTCTTTATATTTATAAATATAAATCCTTTTTTATATATTCATACTGTTGTTTATTATATTGCTCATTATGTTGCTCATTGTTTCGTTTAGCCTATTTATTGTTGGTGTCTCAAGCACAACAGTATAAAACACATCAACCGGAACCAAATTCCTTGTGTGTGCTCGCTCACATACTTGCCCAATGAACATGACACTGATTCTGATGTAAATACAAGTTTTTCAACTTGATTATGCAGGATGAGGAGTGGGGCGGGGGCTCTAAATATTCTTCCTTCTTTTTAGGTGTACAGAATTAATTATTTAGTGAGCCACAATTTTCCCAAGCAGTTGATGAATGAATGTTGATCTGTTTTGTAGCATCACAGTGACTAGTTAACAACTTCCACTTTCACAACTGACAGTATTGATTCTCTTATTTAAGACTTAAAGCATTGGCATCTTTTTACTTTTTCTTGTTTTACAGCTATAGTTTTTTTTTACTTGCTGGGAAAACAAAGTCTTAAATGTATTGTTTTGATGCTTCATTTGAAGTTTGCTGTTTTCGTCTGACAGATTACAAAAAAGACACCAGTCTCCACAGCTGGACCCATGATAACAAAGCTGATCATCACAAAAGCCCTAAACAACAAGGGCCTGATGAGCCAAGCTGCGATGCAGGCTCCTGTGGTCACAGGTGATTTACGGGGTTTCCTTTCAGTACCATCTTGTATGTAAATGACTGTCGTAGGCTTATCAAACAAAGAGGCAGTCAATTCAAGAACAAAATATATATTCCTGTGTCAGCTAGAAGTATTGAGTGATGCTTCAGTGAAATGTTAGCTCAGCAAAGGAAAACAGGGCCAGACTCACACTGACTAAGAGGCATCTGTTTATTTGTAGCGCATATGGGTTTTCATAAGGATTGTATGTGTTAATGTTTGATACAGTTTGATCTACACTTTTGACAATTGCCGTCAATGCCAAAAATGGGCCTTTTATTTTTAGCCACATGGGTTATTACTTAAGTTTATTTCTGAACAAGAGGAATCAGATCTTTGTAGGAATGACACCAAATGATCATTACAATCTGCTGATTGAGAGAAAAATCTGTCTTTAAAATGTTGTTGCTTGCAGCCTCTATAAATGGAATAAAATTCTGAGTTTGTCAGAAATGCTGTTTGATTTAGTGCCTAATTAACAGTTTAAATTAAAATTTATTACTTGCACTACTAAATGAACATTTCAAACTGGCACTTAATATCAAAAGTACTTTAGAGGAGTTTTCAAAATATGGGAGTTATATGTTGCCCAGCCAGAGTCATTGGCTGTAGAACTGTGTAATAGTCTCAAACGCTTCACTTACCCAAATAGAAATAAAGAATGTGTTTGTTAAATCAGATGTGTAAAACTTTGTTGACTTGTGTGTATTTTTGTTCCTCAGGGAGGGTCATTTCACAGGCCACGCCAGTGACTCCACCGCGGAGCATTGCTGTAGGGGAAACTGTGAGCTCAGTGCCACAAAGCATATCCAGCAGCAGTAAACTTGCTATCTCTCCCCTCAAATCACCTAGCAAGGTAGGTTGAAGGAGAGTCAAAGGAAATTGAAGTGATTAGATTTAGTTTGTTTGGTGTGCCCAGTGTATGTTTGTATGTGGAAAAAGTCACCAGAATTCAAGTTTACCAATACCAGAAAACTATCATTTCATAAAAGTATAAATGAACTTTATACTGTCTTACTGGCTGTAGTTTAGTGATCAATTTGTAATAAATTAGAAATTTACACTCCAATTAAACCACAGCACGCCTTTATTATGGAACCCGTTTGGTCTTTAACAAAATTGTTTCCTTTGTTCTTTCTTTGCTGGCGAAACCTGAAGCTGACGGTGGTTTCAGTGGCAAGCCCATCTCCGAACTCTCCTCAGAAACCTGTGGCACTGCCTCTGAATGTGGCTCTAGGCCAGCAGATCCTTGCTGTGCAACAGCCTTCCACAACCTCACCAGTCAAAGCAGGAACCAGCCTGTCAGCTGCCCAGGTACCTCTCTTGCTCAGCTTTCAAAGCACTAAACAAGCACAATCTGTTTAGCCATATTTATGCCATATAGTCTACCATCCAAAAAAAAACAACAAATGAGCATTACTGTGTTACAGTACTTACTGTATTAACCTAAAGTTTGAATTTATATGAAGGAGTGTAAATGAAATAATTGGTTTCCTTCTGCTCTTCTCATAGGCGGTGAAGCCAGTGCAGACTGTCGCAGTAGGTGGCACGCCTCAATTTAAAACTATCATTCCCCTGGCCACGCCTCCCAACGTGCAGCAAATCCAGGTGCCTGGTAGCCGTTTCCACTATGTACGTCTGGTTACAACTACCACGGGGGGCAACACACCACAAACAGCCAGTCCCAGCACAAACACCAACCCTGCTTTACAACCAGGTACAAGACACGCACAAACTGTTTAAAACAATCCGAAAAGAATCCAAAAACTTTTTCCCTGGGGAAAATTGCTTATGCCCTGACTGCACAGACACAAAAACGTGAATGCTATAAAGTAGAAAGTAAAAATAAAACATTGGAAAATACTCTGAAAATGCTCTGTAGTAAATACACTATGCCGTGTACACAGAATGCTGAGGTCAGTAAGAGAGGTGGGGTATAAATACTATAGATAAATAGAATGACTGAAGTAGTTTACTAGTTAACACAAATAGTGATTTGGAGTTGTTCTCCATATTACAGCATATAGTAAAGAAACAAGTAGTGAAATTGCTTATAAGACTACTGCACATAATAAAGTTATTGCATATAATGATAATGTCAGTATATTATAAGGCTGTCAATGTGTGCTGCTTATATGTGCTGCAAGGTATATACCTTCCTTAGTAACCATAAACTAAAGGTATAAACAATGAAACATTTGTATAAAAACAATTTAACTGTGGTGTTCTTTTCACAGCCAAACCCATGGTGATGAACACTACTGCAGTGAGGATGTCTGTTCCCATAGTCCAAGCACAGACTGTCAAACAGGTAACATCACACACTACTCTCATTCGTATTCCAATGCCAGTTACAGCTACAGGGCATTTAAATGTGACGGAACAAGAATCGGCACATTTTTGCCGAACTTTTGTTCAGCAACATGTCTTCATCTTATATGCATATATATATGGCAAAAGTGGTAATTCTGCTATTTGAGATGTCTGTTGGAAACCGGGTGTGTTGGTGCGTCTTATACGACAAATACACATTTTGCCTGCATTAAAACTGCTCCTAACTTTGTGTGGTGCTTGCTCGCAGTCCTCTTTATGCTGTGTGTGCTGCGGGCTGTGGAGACTTCTCTGATCCTCCCTGCACGGCCAGGCTGTGTGTGTTCGGGCTTCCCCCTCCCTCCTATAGCGCGCCATGTCTCCCCTCTCCACGGTTTGGCACGCATGTAATCCGAAGATCCGAAAGAAAAATAAAAGCTCCGCTGAATGGTGCGCGTAGAATGGGGTGCACCCAAACACTATGGCGTTTTTTCCCCCTTTCTGCGTAAATTAATCGTGTAGCAGAGTTACAGCAAGGGTTTTTCGTTGGAGGAAATGGAGAGCGCGGCTGATGGTTGCTTAGCAACGA
>JBBPDB010000036.1:1496887-1508059 GCA_037974465.1 Brachypetersius altus | reverse complement strand
GTTCTTTGAGGTAGATAGGGGGGGAAGGTCCATGGATGCACTGATGTGTGAGGAGGGAAACCTTGTACTCGATCCTGTGTTTGTGTGAACTAATTTATATTAGTTCACACAAACTAATTTATATTAGTTCACACAAACACACCATTCTCCTATTCTGGTCCGGCCCCTCTGTCAACCATTGTGGCCCGCGAGTCAAAAAGTTTGCCCACCCCTGGACTAGAGGAACAGTGACTAAGGAAAGTGTGAGTATGTGTTCTATATAGTGTTATATTATAGCAGTAACTAGGGGCCTTTTTGTATTCACATTAATAGTGACCTAAATGTTGCTCCAGTGTAGGGGATCATTTATGTTCCCTATAATAAATATGGATCTATATAATGTTCCAGTGTACATACATAAATATATACGCTCAAGCGCGCGTGTGTGTGTGTGTGTACACGATCTGACCCACAGTTCTCAAACACTGACTGAAAGTTTCATCACTTCTATTGAACGATCTGTCAGATTAACCAGGACTGAGATAGAGAGAGAGAAGAGAAAGAGACAGACTGATAGAAAAGGCATGAGCAAGAATGGCTGAGAGGCTGAAAAAGAGGGAACATAAGAAAACAAAGATAAAGAGAGAGAGAGAGAGAGACAGAGACAGAGAGACAGAGAGAGATCAGAGAAAGAAAAGAGAGAAAGAGAGGGACCTAGACACAGACATACTCCTACACTCCTTTATTTACATAGCTCAGTCATTTAAGTTATGACCCACTAATTAATTACATAACTCAATGGTTATATAAATAGTAAAAGCATGTAAATAAAACAATAAAATTAATGAATTAATTAGGGTGAAACAGTAAACAGTGAATGAATCAGGATTCTGGATTTGATCAGTCTGCAGAGGATCTGTATTGTGTCGCAGTGTGTGTTTTGTGAGATTTTGTTCCCCCTGTGTAGTAGATAAATTTCACCCAAGGCAGTCAGACAGTTGAGGCTTCCACTGTTTTATTCATTTCAGTGTCATGGTGAATTGAGAAACAAGCAGCTAGCTTGTTCTGAAACAAGATCTCTGATGTTACATTTCTTATAGCCTTTTCCAGACCACTCCTTCTGGCCAATACAGGACTTGTTTAAGTATTCAATACTTCACCTTCTGCTTTAAAGTCTCCTCCTCCTTAAAATATTAACCCTACTCTTTCCTATTATGGCTGCAGTTGTGTGGCTACTACTGATTTAGCTCCCTTACGTTGCACACCTGTCTCTTATATGGAAGGCCCTGAACACTGTGCCTTTTCTGACATAGGATCACACCTCAGCCCATTCCCCTCAGCTAACCTTAGCTTGGTCATAACAGACAGTGACACATGTTTTTACTATATTTGACAAGCCACATAACGGCTCACCTACTTTCATGAACCCCAAAATGCTATAACTATGATTTCCAAGTTAATTTAATGGGAGAGCAAATCCCTCCTGTTTATGCAATATTTTTATGATGAATTTCCCCATCACCATCAGATCTAGTTAGCTCAGGCACAAATGTTGGATGAGTAGCTTTGGGTAACAAAAGTCGCTCCACCTTTAGTGAATTGTGTAAGACTTCATTAGAAAAGTGGAAAGTAAAAATCCGCATATTTAGACACTAAGCATATGTTTTAGCTAGGGGTGTCGAATTAGTGCGTTATATTCGATCAATTAATTACAGAAAAAAAATAACTTGTTAAAAAAATTTATGCTGATTAATTACACCATGTGACTTTAAATCAGTCCGGTGTTCTGCTGAAACATGCTACCCATCGAGATGTGCTACTGCGCCCTTCTGCACATGTGCAGTTCTACAGTCTTGGGATTCAGTGCCACAGCCATATTGTAGCATTTTTCAACAGGGTAGCATGAATCGATAGACAGCTTATGAAATGTTTATTGTTAAATACAATATATTTTTCTCCGATTATGCATATTATTTGCCAACTTCTCATTATTATCAGTGTTATAAACTGACTAAACTGAACTGTATAAGCTTCAAGGTAGCATTTCTCGACAAGGCAGCATAAATCATCAGTTCTGTCATTGTTCTTGCTGAAGTCGTTTTTCCCTCAGTATATTAGGTCATACTTTTGATTGCTGTGTCCATTACTGCATATGAACAGTGCAGAAACAATTATTAAATAAAATAGATGTTTAATGTTATTTATTCACTCATATGCTAAAATTCATTTACATTTTTAAATATTAAATTGTATTAATAAAATGTATTGATTGAATGAGATTTAGATTAATTAATCAGCATCAATTGTATCTCTTAAGAATTTTACCAAAAAAAAAAAAATCTATATCCAATATATAAAAATGTATTCCAAGAAAAAAATACATTTTAACAAAAATACCTAAGAGGTTTTTGCAAGCAGCCCCAAGACTTCTGCATCTTCACTTCTAAAAAGAACTAACAGATCAGCCAGTTTGCATTGTAGTCCATATAGCTACTAAGGCTTATTATTTACGATGTAATACTTCCAGTATTCTAAAACCATAAAGATTATTTGCAACTTTAAAACATATGAACAGTAAAAGATAACGCAAAATAAATGGAGATCTACTTAAAAAGAACACACAAAACCAATATATTTATATTCTATATTTTTATTACAATACTTTGTTAGAAAATAACAAATTAGACCACTCATGATGCATCAAATATAAAAACTGGCTATTTACACATCGAAAAAACAGAGAGAATGCAGCACAGACAAAGTTCACTTTTTCATTTACGGGATTGAAGTGAATTAAGAAATTTTTCGTGTTTTATGCAGCATCGGACCATTATTATACCATAGTGTTAAGTCCCCAGTCTCTTCAGATGTACTCACCACCGTCCTGTAAATGGAAAATGAGTATTTCTCAAAGCAAAGTAGATACATATATCACAGCAATGTACAGCTAAAAATGTGAAACTGATCCAGCTGTGATATACATGATCCATATATATGATATGACCAGGCAATGCAATGAACATTGGAGTACAATCCACACAAGCTTGTACCAAAACTGTTAAAAAGCTTCACAGGTCACTAAAGGGTGTTTCTAGAGCAGAAATAAATAATACAGCAATAAATAAGTTTGAAAAAAAAGGGAAAACAATCCAATTCCAAGGCTCATTTAGCCATAACCAATTATGTCCATATGTAGCAGAATGGCAGATACAGGTCCAAGCAGACAGACTCCTTCTTAAGGTCAGGCAGTACGGCTATTCTTTACTATTGTCCAGTCATTTCTGTGATGATGTAAATATCATCGGTCATGTATTCTCGCTAATGGTGTGCGATTTACACCAACTTCACCAAATTAACAAAAGGAAGAGATTGTATACAATCGCATGGGATTCTGCAGATACTAAGTGTTCAGTACAGCCCCGCCCAGAGCACTTTACAGTGATTGGCAAATGCACTCTCACGCCAGTACACATCATGCCTGAAGTAAAGGCATTCCTGCTGGGAGGATTAAATTGAACCTCGAAAACAATCAAAAGTCCGTGGAGTAATCCACTATGCTATCCAACCACTTTACTACTTTGTCCTACAAGATTAGTTGCCATTTTGCTCGAGACTTTAGTGAGGCAAAAAGGACCACATAAGACCTTTTTTTTTAATCTCCAAAAAAAATATATATATATTCACACACACATATACTGTACACTGCCTCTGGTACACCAACCCACAAACAAATTCAGACTGTAGCCCACCTGTTGCTGCACATTTTATCACCAAGTTAAGGATATCCAGCAGGATAAATGCATGTTGATGGGTTTTACAGTCGATCAAGCGTTTGAGGCTGTGAATGATCCATAAATCCCAAAGATTTGTGTAAAATCTAGAAAATTAACTTGTGTGTTCTGTATTTAAGTGCCATTTCTTTATGTTAACATTGTTCATTGTAACTATGAACTTGTACACTAGCAATGGGAGATCTGAAGAGACGATTTATGAACAGGAGGAGTTTCATTGCCAAATATGTGCCTTGTTCTTGTTTTTTGTAATTTAAACGTGTTAAAAAAGTTTTGACTGCATATATAAAGGCCAGCCAACTAGGACCTGGGGCCAGATTCACAAAAGCTTTCTTAAGAATAAATGTATAAAGGATTTCAAAGCAAACACAGAGAAGTTCTTAAGTACTTAATAAATTCATCAATATTTTCTATGGAGACAGTCTCTTAGGAAATGGTCATTTTTGTGTAAGGTACAGTTTATTACTTGAATTCTGAATGCACATTACTTTTAACTGTTAACCAGTTACTTCGTTTAATTGGCCCCGCTCTGAACAGCAAGATGGAAGAGAAACAACTTGAGAACAAAGCAAACCTTTTAAAAAAATAAAGAAGGGACGGATAGAAAAATCCTCCCTGATCTATTTTAACAACTGTGTACTGTGAAACACTTTGGAAGTTACGCATGCTTTTTAGAGGCGTATCTCATCCGTCCAAGTCCAGCGTTCTTTGGAAGCTTTAGAATATTAACAATTGATCTTTGTTCTTGAGTTTGAGGGAAAAAAACATGTTTAAGATTTTCTTTTATACCACACTTTAGTGAATCTGACCCCTGGTCAAAGAAAACAAAAAGGAGTACTTTGTTTGGTCCCTGTACATTTACAAAATATTAGCAATAATAACACTGATCACACTAGTAAAATGAAGAGCTTTGACTGAGCAGCTCCAAACAGTCTCACATATACGAAGGCCCCGACTTCTGCGGACTGTGGAATAGATATGGGTCTCGTGCTAGCTTTTTCCTCTGACCAATTCTCAGCCTGCATTTGTTAATACATGCTTTCTTCAACTTGGCTGGTTCCACTGGTGTCCATCCATCCAAACTGGAGCAATGCAGGACATAAGCTGTAAAGACATGAAATCCATTTTCACTCCCAAATAGTCCTGACACAATTAAACTCTATACAACAATACGTTCTAAATAAATATATCGATATGTTAAAAGACTTGCCTATAATTCCATCAACAGTTCTTCTGTCCAGGATTTTTTTCCCATCCGGCACTTTACCCCTCTTTCCAAAAGCCACGGCTCCAATAAGGTCTTCCTCACTGAAGAAGTGTTCGAACAGGAGGTGAAAGAGCCTCATGCTGTCTTGTCTGGACTCCTGGTGCATGGTGGTAAGCCTCGATGTTGGCAGGTAGAGTCCACAGCCTGGAAAAAGCTCCTGTACCCCAAGTCTGGGAGGGCTGGGCTCCGGGACACGGGCTCTTTCATGAATCACAAGAACCCGGGAGATGACTGCCTGCAGGTTTTGTAACGTTATAGGATCTGCAAAAATGTTTGACAAAATTTGCACAAAGACATTAGCATCAGTGGCTGAATGTGTAATGATTAATCGAAATAAGCAACATGTCAAAGTATTGTTAACAGGCTTTACTACTTCACTTCACTACTCCATCTGGAAACTGGTTGGACATCATGCTTTAAGTGGGAGTGGGTGATGAGACAAAAATACAATGCCATGATACTGGAAGACTCTTTCACAGTGCCCATAATGACATTTATTCTTCTGAGGATTTATAAGTTAAACCTGCTGAACCAACAGTGCCATATTAAAAAATGATCAGCAATGATGGTGACCAGAGTATAATGGTTTTTAATGCAGTATTTCACATACCAATACCACAGGCACCATTTGTGCTGAGGACACTGGGGATATGTTGTCCCCACTACTCTGTAAATTCTAAAGATCTGTAAATTCATAAAACCATCAAGGCACTCAAATAAGCTCCCCACCAATCCATTACCCACCCCCATTCGACAAATCCATCCCCACCCATTTTCAGATATCCACAATGATAGTCTTATTGTCTTCTTCTAGCTTTGAGTATATTAAAAAGTAATAGTACAAAACTACAGTATGACAGATGCAAATCTCACCAATGGTATGGATAAATTCTTCAAGTTCTTTTCTGTCTTCAGGAGGCCTCTCAGCAATCGGGGAGAAATCTGACGTGGAAGGCCAGAAGTGTTCTTCCGAGTTCATTGTGGATGGAGCCAGGCAGCCTATAACACACCCGATGAGCAAGTTTAACACCAGTTCACCTCATAATGGGCTGAGAAAATGACACAAATAAAATGATAATATTAAAGCTCATTTTTTATTCAGTACCCTTAAAATCTTGGGCTCATAGGAAAGCCCACCTTTCAGGTCCTCAAACTCATAACTACAGAACTTGCACATTAGTTTCATAGTAGTTACTGAGTACTAATACATAATACACCTGCAGATTAAAAATGGAGGCATTGATTAACACGAAAGAGGAGACAAGTTTCTTCAGTCCTGTTTTAATTCCTGGCCAATAGAAACCAATGCAATTGTCATACAGTGTCCCTGCTAGTATAGGACTGCTACGAATCGCAAAGTGAAACAGTCGGTTGACACGAAAGGGAAAAAAAAAGCATTTTCAACAAAGAAATGGGAATCGTTTTATTTGCAATTAAGCAAAGTTTCCTTCCAAATTTATTTGCCTCATTCAAAGGACATGCACCTGAAATACAAAATTATGATGTTCCATGTTAGCTAGTATTAACGTAAAGTTAACAGTGTGGTCATTACACAGTGAAAATATAAATTCTTGCACAAATAACTAACCATGGAGGGCATTCAGAACGTTTTTTCCGTCTTCTTTTCAACCGAACCTGCAAATGTGATCAAATGATATTTTATCCACACAATCCATCAGAAATCTGCGGAATATTCTGCATTTATTTAGAAACGTCTTCCATGCAAAGCAAATAATCTGAGTGTATTATTAATTATATGCATTACAAAGACATGGTGAGATCTTATCAACAGAAATACACTCACCTTGCATTATTTTGACTGGGCGTTATAACGGGAATCGTCCAATTTTCATCAAATATCCAAGAACATCTTCACAAAAGAGTTTATTCCTTTATTTCAGAGAGGGAGCCGGCGGTACGGGGTATAGGCTTTTTAAATGACGGTTGCTAAATAGCCTTTTATTCAGGCTAGACGAAAGTCCCTGTTTCAGGCTTTCAGTTTCAGGGACATCTGGATCGATTTAAAGAGATCCTTCATATACCTTTCAAAATTCAGGTCCGTATAAGCTGCACTAATTCAAATCTACTGCAGTAACTCTTTACAGTGAGCTGTTTTATGCTTGCTATGAACAATAGACATCGAACACATGCTTAGCAGACAATGAAATAGTGTTTAACTTAAAATGAAACAATGCCATCTGTTCAGCTTTATGGAAGTGAACCATTAAGGCATGCATATATACATGTTTTTTGCACTCTCACATCTGCGTAGCCCTTAGATTGCAAACTAGCAAGACAAAACACATCAGCAGTCACATGACGTCAGAAGGAGTAACTTAACGTAACGTTAGATAGTATTCGTAAGATAGTATTCAGTTCAAAAATGAACTTTTAAAGGTCAATTTTGTAACAACATCCCTCATGTGGACCAAATTCTTCTGAACTGTCTGATTTATCCATCATGTTTTATCCTCCACAGTAAGAGCTCTAAGATCTATGACGAGTCAAAATCTGACTTCTTCTGAAGATCTGGACCTTGATCAGAGACTTTTTAAGTCCAACCATGTTTTAAAGTTCAAAGCATGAAATATGTGAGTTGGTGCAGAAACATGAATAAAACAAGATGATGAGTCTTAAAACACACTTAATGTTGCATTGAATCTGTACCTCCTTTAGGCTGTTTTATTGTCTTTTACTTTTCAGTTATTAGGCATGAGCTTTTATTTACTGCAGGTTTATTTCAAATCATTATTCCTAATTTCAATATCTCTGTAAACACACTTTGTGAACTTAAATAAATAAATAAAACACGTTTTGTGTAGTGCGTTAAATCTTTACCTGTGCCGTCCTCTTTAGCGTCTGTGCCGAGAGCCTGTTCTTCTAGAATGTCCATCTCGGGGTGAACTGGGACTGTTGTGTCTCCAAACGACATCTCAAAGTCACCATTGGGAAGACTTTCGACCATGTCAGTCTTTCCAGGTCGGCCTGAAGTTGCTGCACTCTGACTGGCTGCTGGGTTTGAGTTCATGTGTGCTTTGCTCTGGGAACTGCTTCCAGGGGCGCGTGATGGTTTGGCCACAGACGGCGAGGTGTTATCCAGCGGGGACACCGACACACCTCCTGAATCGCCGTCCATAGATGAGGGCCTGTGATGGACTGATGATCTGGACAAGGGTCTTACTTGAGAATTGGGCCTGGGTGACTGGGACACACCACTAGATGTCTGAGGACCCTCCGAGCCACCAGGTATTTGGGCATTGGCCACAGTGTAATAGTCTTCGGCTCTCTCTTGCTTGATCTTCTTCGCTCCTGGATCTCCACGATCTTCAGATACTGGTCCTTTGGGACCCCTTTTCCTGAGAACGACCCTTGGCTCGGAGTCTCCTTCCTCGTCCGTGGCAGACGACTCACAGACAATGTCAAACAGGTGGTTGTTGTACTCATCTGTGTTGTCGTCCATTTCGGACGGCTCGCTACAGTTGGAGAAGTCGCAAGAGTCTTGGGTCTGGTTGGAATCGCCTTTATTCTTGGCCCCGCTGCTCAGAAACCTTTCTGACGAGCTGCTCTGCATAGTCGAGGCACCCTGTATTAGAGTGTCCGAACTGATGCTTCGGCCCGCCTCGTAACACAATCGGTCCTTGTGGGCTGTTTTACAGGAGCTCATTAAGGGCCAGTGGTACGCATGGCCAGCATTGCAACCCCAAAGTGCTGTGAGGCTCCCGTGAGCACCTTCTGTAAGCAAGTGCTTCAGGCTGGGAATTAGTGTGCAGATAGTTCCATGGCTGTGGGCCCATTTCACTAGTTTAGATAAATTGTCCGCAGAGGTGTGCAAACAGTCGTCCATGTTGAGCCGCTATCCCCTGAGAAGTTGCAGAATCAAGTTAAACCTTATTTACCATTAACTTCAACACGGCAGACATCAAAGCAATTTTCATCAGAATCAGAAAACTTGATTGATCCCGATGAAAAGTACATATGCAATGACTCCACGGACACAAAGACAAACAATTTAAAGAGAAATTCTAACTATTATTTAAACTTTCCCCCACAATTACATCATTAAAATGTAAACAAAGTAATTGAGTGGTTTGTTGCACTGTGCTAGAGAAAAGGAGTTTTTTGTTTTACATACATATATACTTACATGTATGTACGTATGAAGAGTTTTATCATCATATGACTCTATTAACATCAACTATCTAAGGTATTTAAGTTCACTGCAAGTGAATTGCAGACACCTGGTTCCATAACCACCACCGTACATCTCTGAAAGCAAGTTTCTCTACAATGAGCCATCACACATTAAACCATCCTGTAAAACTGTTCACACCTCAGAGACTGAATCAGGCCTGCATTTAAAACAATCCGTTGGATTCTTTAAGTTCAGGAAATAACTTTAAATATTGATAAACAAGCAGGTGAGTTTATCAACTACTATCTGAATCCAAACAAGACCCAGACTAGACTAAAACCAAAGACACCGACCTGGAGACGATGCTGCCCTCGGTTCATGTGCTTTGTCTTCCACCATCAATCACCAGACTCTTCTCTTCTCAGGCTAACTGAAGCTAACAAAGACTTCAGGATTTTTTTTGACGACTCTGGTGAAACAATTAGTTGTGCCACGAACCAAAACGGCACCGTCTGATTTCGTTCACTTCTAATCATGTGATGACAAACTGATAAGAAACCGAAAGTGAATCTTTTGGCCAGAAATAAAAATAACTGAACGCTGGCTAGCTTAGCTTAGCATAGTTAGCTAGACGTTTCTGATCACAATGCGTGTTTAAATGAACACAAGTAGCCTTCTTACATGAAATATCTATAAGATAATAAAATCTATATGGTCTTTAGAAGCTGATTGAATTTCTGGTCTAGGTATATTTGTGTAATTTTAGAGATTTGAACAGCTGACCGAACTGCATAACAAAAACAAAGCGATGCAAAAACCGTCACCTTCACTCAGGAGGATCCAGACAGATAAGAGCTCACATCGGGTGATCTGTCCAGGCTTCTTCTCTATCAAACCCAGCCCTGACCCCAACTGCTCTTGGAAGCCCAGTTTTCTTCAGAAACACAGCTATATTTTTGTTAAATAAAATGCATTCTTTTTTTACCCCGTCTTTATGTGGGGACTTTTAGAAAGACAGGCGTTTGACTGAACGTCATGTCCTCTTACGTGTCCCTGTGAAGACTCCCCCTCTCTCACAGCCTCAACAAAACGAACCTTCTTCCAGCCTGTGTTTAAAACTAGAACAGTGTCTACTCTCTGGAGGCAGCAGGGGCTCAAGACTGCAGTAAATACAAGAATAGATACCTGGGGTCAAAATGTCTTCAACAACTGTGTATGGAAAAATGCCTAGGTTCATAGATAAAAACACACAAATCCGAGTTTTTGTTTCCAAAATCCAGATATCTTGTACTTTTCTAGGCTTCTCATTTTCAGTCCAGTCGCTGAACCTAACCAGATTCGTAGGAATGTCTTTCGTGTGTTAAGCCAGAAAAAATGTATACACACAATCACAATTTCTTCCTGAAGGACTTTCAAAGTTGTCTCAGTCCATGGACATGACCAGTTTTTTGTTTTTTCAACTGCACAGTGACCTATGTATAAATCATTCAAGCAGAACAAAGCACATCTAACTTACAGCCTGAATCAGTGAAGAAACACTGCACATCAGTGCAGATGATTCCAGATGATCAGGCGGTGATCAGTATACTGGTGGTGCTGAATGCAGTTACTGGAAATCCTTTATCTAGGCTCCTTGTACCTTTAAGCACTTTGCAGCCTATCACAGTAAAAAAAAGTAATATATGAAGTACAAGAGATAGGTTTGACATTCACCGACAAGTTAATTCATAGCAAAATATAAAGAAATAAGGGGTAGCTCAAGACTTTTGCACAGTGCTGTAGGATGGATGGATTGATGGATGGATAGATAGTAGGGGTGTGACGAGATCTCGTGGTACGAGATCTCGCGAGATCAGATTTGTCTCGCGAGAACGTGAATGGCATGATTGAGCGTGAAAAACGGCGAAAATGAAACGGCGAAAAAAATACAGACAAGAGAAAGACATTCGTGAAAGTCGTTCGGGTCACGAACGAGAGAGAGAGACGTTCGCGCTCCGGAAAAG
>JBBPDB010000036.1:1454472-1489604 GCA_037974465.1 Brachypetersius altus | reverse complement strand
GACGCCATTGTTATACGTGCACAAACAGATCAATGACTTACTGCTTGTTTTCTTCTCCTTCAATTTTCTATGCTGACAGACCTGTTGTACGTCGGTCTGTTGTTGCGGGGCCTTTCCACGCCCTGAAACGTGACGCTGAACGAAACGAAACTGTGATTGGTTGTTTGACATGTCAGTCAAACGGCCTTATGGGCGGGCCATGGCCAAAGAAAGTGCCTATGAATTCCTGACGTTCAGCCGTCAGTCTGAAGGTCTGGCTACGCGAGACTATAATTCACTTGACTGTCACTTCTATATAGTATGAATACCCCAGCATTTGTGCATATAACAATGTATTTCATATTGAGGTTTTTATAGGGATTTTTTTCTTTTTCTTTTATATTGTTACTGTTTCTGTGTGTCTGTGCAATCCAAACGTAAGCAATGTCCTCTATTATATTATTCTAATTAGTACAAAAGACACAATAAAAAGAATATGACAAAGGATATTCATTCAAAGATGTTGGTAGTAGATGGTAGTCGTACATTTTAGATGGTAGTATTAACCATACACTTCCACTGATCTTTGTTTTGTGTTTGTGTTTTTAGGTCATTCATTACCTTGCGATGGGGAATGTGCAACGTTGTACTGCACAAAGCCTACATCACAGACTTAACATATACTGAACCCTATACATATATACCTGACTCCTACGCTACTCTTCATCACATGTGTGCAAACTTTCACACCTACACACACACACACACACACACACACAGTACAACACAACACACTTTCCACCGATACACAAGGACATTTCAGCATAAGCTAAGTGTAGTATTTTACCTATATAAAATATGTGTCATATAATGCTCACATTATTACTGTCATTCAGTGTGACCTGATCATTATTTCTTACACTGGTGCCGAATGAAACCATATATATGTGTGTGTGTGTGTGTGTGTGTGTGTGTTTTGTGTGACAGGGAATGTGCACATTTCTACTGCACACTACCTGTGTGTACAAGACTGCAGTAAATCTAGTCCAACTGGTGCAACAAGTTTCCACATGTTCCCAGAACCTGGATAAGATAACATCTCCTCTCCTTCTCTGACGATGCAAGAATATTGCCAGGCCCTCATTATATCTGCTGAAAACAGACGCTCAGGGAGGCAGTGAGCGATTTGGGCCTTTATGGCATCAAATCAAATACACAAACCATGGGAGACCCCTTGGCCTGTCAGTCGCTGACACTGGCTCAGTTGTGATTACAGTTCATTATCATTTCTAGCATAACTACATGGTAATAATGTTATTATTGGAATAGGTATAGTATTACCTATTGATTTTATAACCAAACTTCAGTCTGTATTAGTTAATTTGTTTAAACATATAACGTCACATAATATAGTCAGTCACTGACGATTATAATTTCTAGTATATTCTTTTAGCGCATTCTAAGTTATTACTGGACTAGGTATAGAATTACTTATTAATGTTTGTAGTTATTCGTAGTAAAGTTATTTTGCCTGTTGTGAAGGGGGTGCATGCAGCGCTCTATGTTCCGGCTTTTGTCCGGGATGGAAAAGGTGGGGGGACGTAACACATGATTTTGCAAAGCGGGGGAGACAGCATCCCCTCCCCGTTATAATGGTTCCGGCGACCATGATCTTTTTGCATTTCTAGGACAAAATTCTGCCTGCTAGTCCCATGTGCTTCTCTCAGGCCCAGGTTATGAGCCTCAGACCACCCCCACCAGCACGGACAGAAAATCCCTCCTATCCTAATGACCCCCCCCTACCTCCAAATGCCCAAGCCAATAAAACCTGAGCACTTCAATATCTAACATGTTCCTTACTGTGAGTTTTAAAAGAGAAGTCCACCAATTTTTTAAAATTTCAGCTTCATTCAACAATGAGACATAAACCCTATCATCTAGGAGTTAAAATGAACAATATGTAGTTTATTGAATGCAGACTTTTTTGAAAACACTGATTTGGGCTTTATGGAAAGTATTATTTCACAAAATGTTTCCCTCTAGTCCCGTGTGCTCCTCTCAAGCCCAGTGTAAGAGCATCAGACCCTCCAGAATTGACAGGAAAGCCCTGCTATCCTTCTCCACTCAGCCTAAACGCAATGTAGGGGGTGTGCATTTTTAATGACATTCCCAGAAAAAAAGCCCCCTCAGCACTCATTTTGCACTTATTTCCTTAAAAAAACAAGGTGTGTCACTTTATGAAAAGGGAAGCCATTTTGTAAAGAGGCGCCTGAGCATGCCTGTGTGTGTGTGTTTTCCGTGCTCACGTCAGCAGCAGGAAGTGTGTGTGTGTGTATGTGCATGCATGCATGTGTGTGCCTTTGTTGCTTCGTGTTTGGGGAGTCGAAGTGGCCAAGCCCCCTTCTCCCCACCTCTTTCTCACTCACCACGCAATTTCTGCATTTTATTATTATTTATAATTATTATTTTTCTATGGTCCCAGTGTCTTTCTGCCTACGCCACGGTTTCTCCTGTGCAATGGATGGGTATGTATGCATGTTGTCTCTTGTTTTGCACCAAAGTGCTTGATGTTTTGGAGAGGAGCGTGGGGGTGCTTGCAATTTTGCACACAAACGATGGAAAGACAGGGACCTGCATGTAGGTAAATGCTTAAATGCGGACAGATGTGTCTCTTTTAGAGATTGCATAGCTTGTGATAAGAAGTAATAGGCTTTAAAATCACTTTTTTTAAAAAGATGAAGTTAGGTTCTTCCTGAACCGTTTAAGGTGGAACGGAACAATTCCAACATGAGGCAGACAAATAATAGAGTAAACCCTGACTTTATCATAAAAAAAACATAGTTTTAACGCCTATCAGCACAATTACATAGCCTAAATATATCTAGTCTCTATATCGACACCCCTTATAAAAGCAAATACAACCCATTTATTACATCTCAACTTACTCTCGACCCACTAAAACATCGTTTTTAATAACAAATCTTTACTATTACTCTACTCACCGATCTCCCTGAAGCTACATGCTAATTCTTGGTCTGCCATTTTAAAAGGCTTTTAAGGGGCGTTTCTGTTCACCGAGAGTGTGGTGGCGAACAAAAAAGAGGGCTTTGTCGTGAATTCAAGTCATGAATGTTTTAGTATAAAAACAGGATAAAAAGGGTGTTTTAAGGAATCAATGCTAGCCTCCGTATTTTTAGCCACTGATTGTTTACAGCCCGCGTGCGTGGGAAGAGCAGGGTGGTGTGGGAGGGGAGGCTAATCATTGTGGCAGCCACTGGAGTTTTTTTTTAAGCATTTTTAAACCTTTTTGTGCTTTTTAGAACCTTAAAAGGTCTCCTGTCCTCATAATGTATCTACAACGCTTTAACAATTTCCTCATAGGCGTTTACTTTCTTTATTCGAGGGGAAAAATACCATTTGCCCTCCTTTTTAGGCTAAATAGATGACCTGGGCTGACTAGGGGAGAAAAGTATTGGGACACTTAACTATTACACCAACAGGAACTTTTAATATCATTGCATGCAAATACATATACTTTAATATGGTCCCCCTTCGCAGCTATAACAGATTCCACTCTTCTTGGAAGGCTTTCCATAGGATTTTGGAGTGTTTCTGTGGGATGTTGTGCCCATTCATTCTGTAGAGCATTTATGAGGTCAGGCACTGATGTTCAATAAGAAGGCCTGGCTCGCAATCTCCATTGTAGTTCATCCCAAAGGTGTTGGATGGGGTTGAGATCAGGGCTCTGTGTGGGCCAGTCAAGTTCTTCCACATCGAACTCATCCAACCATGTCTTTATGGACCTTGCTTTGTGCACTTGGGTACAGTCATACTGGAATAGAAAAGATTCTTCTCCAAACAGTGTCCACAAGTTGAAAGCATGGCGTTGTGCAAAATCTCGTGGTATGCTGAGACATTAAGATTGTCTATCACTGGAAGTAAGAGGCCAAGCCCAAACCCTGAAAATCAAGTCTGTCCCAATACTTTTGTGCACATTGAGTACGGTAAACACAACTAAAAAGGGCCTGTTCATGTTTTGTGAACTTTAGCCATCAGGGGCACAGAGACTTTCAAGGCACATTTTTAAAGCCCATAAAATCTAGGAGGTGTGTCCCCAGCCTCCACAGAACAAAAGGCAGGCATTTTTTTTCCACACTGTGCATAGTTGACCTTTTTCTGAATGCACTGTAACGCATAGCAGGGTCAAAAAGATGACTTTTTGTAGTAGGCTTTTTTCTCTGCATGTCAATAGCTTTGTAGGCTACATTGAAAGCAAAAGATTATTTTCCTTGTACTCTCTGGGGATTTCCAAGCCCCAAAAAAAAACCACACCAGTCTCCCAAAAATGAGCATTAAGCTGTGTAAGAATGCGCTTACTTAACAAAGACCACTTCCAATTCGAACACAAAAAGCTTTTGCATTTACATGGCATTAGATAGTATATATGGTTGAATTACATTGTCATAGATGAGCAAGATCCAGGTTTGTCTAAGTTTATTGTGCTGGTGGTATTTATGCAAATTAGATAAAGATGTTGGAAAACCAGTGATTGGTTGGGGTAAAAGACAACATCCAATCAGGTTTAAGCATAATGGTTTTGCCTGAGAGCCTTGGTTGTATACATGTTTTATAATGATTTGTGTAAATGGCTGCATGTGAGTTATTGGTTCAAGAGGCCAGTAAGCAACACATAATGTACAGTAATTAGGCATATACTTTTTTACAAAGGTGAATTTTCAGTGGTGTCGAGTTCTCTGAGGTGAGAGTGTCTTGTGACTGGAGGTGTCCTGTTTATCAGGGTGATAGTATTGTCTTTGAAGAGGAAAAAGTGCAAACGTTTTTTTTTTTTATTTGGTCATAAGATGAGTGCCCATGGGAAAAAATGGGACTGTCCAGCAAGAAGTGAAAGCGCTGCTTGTTGTTTAACGTTATGTGATGTAATGGATGTAATATGTACTAATTCTGCTTTTTCCTGTCTAAATAAAAAATAATCATGACACAATTAATGGCACTAATGATGCCTTTTGTGGAATTAAATGCCCTCATTTACCACTGCTAGGTTGTATGGAAATGGAGGCTTTGCTCACTCATCTGCAAACTGGTCTAACCTGTCCTCAGCAGGTCCCATGCCCTTAGCTCACAAACAAGGTGACTGGTTAATGTCAGTGTTAGTGTCAGGACAAGTCTCTTTTGTAGCAAACATTTCATTTCACTTTGGATTGTGCGTTACTTTAACTGAAGTAGCTTTAATATGTACCAGGGTTGCCAATACACCACGAATTTCATAATATATATTATATAATATTTGATTTTACATATTATTATATATTTTTATGTTATCTGGGACAATTTTCCCTCATATGACTTTGTGTTGGTTAATGGTTGTTTATTGCCTCCTGTTCCTGATATTTAAATAGGCGGTGACATCACAAAAGCAACGAATTAGTGTTTACACACTACACACTTATTTGGAAAAGAGTCTGATTTCCCATGAAGTAGGCCCTTGAAACAGAGAGCTGACAGTATTGAAAGTGTGAAGTCATTTTCCATGTTGTAGTGGTGTTTTCATCCTAATCCTTACAACACTAATACAGACTGTTCTGAGAGATGTTCCAGAGGCATTCTGCCCCAGCCAGGCCTGCTAGCATTAATTAGCAATGACGGCCCACACACTACATTATCTGGTGCTGTAACCCAATAACCACCATTGCAGAACAAGCTTGTGCTTCTCACGTGGCTGTTCTCGCAGTTAGCCATTTTCACTCTGATGCTTTGGGGGTAGGAAAGCGCTGTGGGCTTTTCTTGTGTGTGTGTGTGTGTGTGTGTGTGTATGAGTGTTACATTATTTTGACAAATAATATACATGGAGATAAAATCAGTTTTGGGGATATGGGTGATAGGGTGAGATTCTTGCCAGATGAGGTGTTGGGTATTTTAAAGCCGCCTGGGTTTTAGACTCCAGGAAGCTTCTCTTTGAATAAAAGGCAGTTCGGCTCCCTCGCGCTGGATTACATCATCGAGTTTTATAGCCGCACTTCCTGCCAAGCGAAAGACGGAAATGTAGCCTTTCACCAAAAAGCTCAAACACTCGTATCCTCAGCATTAAGCGTTACGCTGCTGCTACTGTGCAAAAAGCCCATAAAGCAGATTATGGCCTTTCTGAAGTCTTGTTTTGGTTTGGGATCTCGTATCCGTGTGCGAACATGTCGGAATAAGCCCTGTGTTGACTGGGAAGATGATCTTTGCTGGCATTGTGCATTGAATAACCTGTTTTAAAAGTGGTTTAGAACTACAGCTTCATGCCTCAGCTGCAAGAATGCACCTTGATCATTGCTTTACTAATCTTGGTGACTTCGGTTTGCTCATGTGCTATAAATTCCCCTAAAATGTCCCTGATATGAATCAGTTGAATCATGACAACAAAGACAAGGTTCCAAAACATGGCAAGTCATTTTAGGACAGCTTGCATTTGGGTCACTGATCATAGCGCATTTTATCATTGTGTGCTGTTTGGAATGGTGTAAGGGAAATGGCATAGATCACATAATTACAGGAATCACACTTAAATGCTGTTTGTTATGAGTTCGCAGCAGCAATATTTTTTGTTAGAAATGTGTTTGCACATGTATAGTAACCCCTCAGTTTTACGCGGATCAGCTTTCACGGATGCAGTCTAACGCGGATTTTTCTGAGAACCGACCTGTATTAGCGCTGGACATTGAAAGTTGTCAACCGTCATAAAAAGAAGAAGAAGAAGAAGCCTGCTGCAGCATGTAGCATGACTGCTCTGTGTCTTGTCCTCATATTTTAGTGTTTTAAACTTCCCCTCACAGTTATCTCAGTTTATGTAGTATTAGTAAGCTGTACCATGTCTAAACATGTGGGTAGAGAGAGTTATTTCAACTTTTCTTTTGTGTATGAGTCCTTGCACGCTGCTAATGCTAACCGCAAATGCTAATATTTTTTAAGCAATTAAGTTTTCTGATTCTGATTATTTATTTACATTTAAATTTTCTTTAAGGGTAATGCTTTAAACTGAGTTTAAAATGAAGTGTTCTGGGAACATATTTGGGGCATATTTAGGGTTTACATTATAAAAATAGTTAATTTTTTTTACTATACGCAGGTGCGCTTTGAAGGTAACACCCGCAAAAAGCAGGGGATTACTGTAATTCTACATGAATGCTGTTATTGGGTTGTATGTTTACAATTATATGAGTCAAAAGGCTGTGAAATGGAATTATGCTATGTTAACATATGTTTGGACATATTATGTCAGTTTAATTGCAGTGCTCTATGGTTCTCCTTGTTTGAAAATAAATATCTAAAATATTTCTGTACACGTCTATAAACGATGAGCTGTACTGTATCCAATATGTGATACAAAAATCAAAAAGATTAAACTTGTTGTTTTTTTTTTTGTGTTGAAATTCAATGTTGGCTACAGAAATTGAAAAACTGAGATGGACTGAGAATTGGTTCATAATTGTATGGTGTGAGGTGAAGATTCCAGGCTCTTCTCGGCATGAAAGCAAATGAGTGAAATCTATACTGGTAACAGTTGAACATTAAACTTTTGAAACCGGTTTGGCCAGAATTCTTTTCATGGTTTACCTCAGCTCGGAGTGCCTGGTTCGACTTCCTGACCTTCTGGCAAATGAGCCATAGCCTTGCTCTCACCAGTGGTGTCTTCTCTCCCAAATGGAATGGAATGTTAGATAAGGAGATGGAGTCTGGCCACAAGTCAGGAGACACCAGGTTCTCTGGAGTTTCAGGAATGGTGGTCCCGTGGAGCTTTTGGGTGGTTCTTTGGCGTTGGCCAATTCTGTGTAAGCCGCGAGTGCAAGTGTGCTGGTAAATGTGCTTGGGAACACAGTTAAATACAATAAGGTGATTTTCAGCTCAGTCCACAATATCCATTCTAGGCCTTTGAACACCTTTTGTGTTGTAGCACGTATTCAGCATGTTTGGTTTTGTGCTGCACAGCTGGTTGGGAAATGACATAAATTATCTCTCTGAGTTATCGCTGGAAATGTATTATGATAGAAGAGATCATGCTGTACACTCTGGGGAAAAAGACGTTTCAGACTGAAGTCCAGTGGGGTGAGTTGAACATGACTGGACTGCACTGGGTCGCGAGACAGACAGGAAATGCACTTTTTCTTGCGCAAGCCTTACTTTATTAAACCCCACGGCTACAGGAGAGCCACTTCACGTGATGCAGCTACCCTGCATGCCTGAGTTCACTATGAGAAGCTGGAGCCCTGTGCTTCATATGACACGATATTGAATGATACATCTTCTGTTAAAATAGGGATGCCACTTGTCAGGGTTTCAGCAAGACATTTTCCCAGAGAATGAGGGAGTGGTGGTTTAGGTCATGGTGCACTGCAAAATAATAGATGTTTCTTGCATAATTTTAGTTTCTGTGCCAGAACTGCAAAATAGGCCTATCCATGCTCTGCAAAGTGCATTCTTTTGTAGCAGCTGTTTCAGGGTCGAATCATCTGATCGTACTCAAAACCCAGATTAAACTTCAGTTGTTAATATCAGTGGATTAGCACAAGTAAACAGTTTTTTTGTGGGGGATTTTTACCAATTTTCTGCCCAATTTAGTCATCTAGAACTTGACCGTCACCTATGACAGAGGTCCCCAACCCCTGGGCCATGGACCAGTATCAGTCCGTGAATCATTTGAACCGGTCTGCACAGAAAGACCGAATATTGTTTATCAGAGTCGGAAAGATCTTTAATTTTGAAATAAAAAAGCTTGTCTTGGTCAGGTGATACGGTACATCAGAATTTTAGCTCATAAGCTAACAAAAATTAGTACTTTGTTTTACATGTCTATACCGGTTCATGGCGATATTGAAAAGACCTCCCCTATCATCCAACACCACCAGGTTGAGTGGCCAGTCATTGCAACATTTCTGCTAATAGTGATACATAAACATTTATGGAACTTAGAATCAACACCTACACCGACTATAAATATAATATTTATTTCTGAAGGGCTCTGGAGGCCATGCCTTAACATTAAACTTCGGAACATCTGTCTGCTTTGTAGGTTGAACAAGCTTTCCAGAAAGTTGGCAAAATCCCATTCAAGCGATTGATGTGTTACAATACATTGAGTTTTTGACTGAAAGTCCTGAAAATGCTGTGCTATTAGGCAGGCCTCTCTTGGTGGAACTAATCAGCAGACTGGAAATGACAATGAATGAATGCTTGATATCCTAACACGCTTGGAGGAGAACACTGACTGCTAATTCTGTTATGCCAGTTAATAGATGTCCGGGCTGGCTAGCAGAACACTGAGGGATGCGGGTGGGGGGAGGGAGGACTGTCCTATCTACCCAGAGAGAGGGAAATCGATTGTGCTCTATTGGTCTTCGAGGCACAGATGGCTGGAACACCACCAAGCATGGCTAAAGTTAGCAAATTCATTGTCATTTCCAGTCTGCTGATTTGCTCCACCAACAGAGTCCTGCTTAATGGCATTGCATTTTCAGGCAAAAACTCAGTGTTATGTAACACATCATTAGACTGAATGGGATTTTTCCAACATTCTAGAAAGCTTGTCCAACCTACGAACGATGAGATCAGATAGATGTTTAGATGTTTAGATGTTTAGGTGAGGTTGTGTTACCGAAAGTCCTGCAACCCTTCAGAAATAAATATATTTGTCTAAAGTCTGGTGTTGATCCAGTGTCTAAATTTCATAAATGTTTATGGATTGGCATGAGCTGAAATGTATGAAAAATATCAGATATTAGCAAAGGCCTATGGGTCATATACCTACTCACAACAAAAGCTCTCAAAGAACTTGTTTGTGGGGGAGGAGCATCGAAAGCTCAAATGCTTGCTCTTTTTTAATTATTTTGTCAGAGAACTATGGTGGAATGTCAAATGACTCAGTGCTCACTATGCAGCTTGTCCAACCTGTAAATGCATGACTATGTCAGACAGACGTTGAGATGTTCAATGTTTAGGCAAGGCTGTTTTACTGAAAGATCAATATTGCAGTGTTTATATGTAAAAGTCAGCATTTACAACTTACTGTGAGATAACAGGCTGGGTTGTGATTTATATATCTTGTATGTGCAAATTAAATTTACAGTATTTATTACAGTATTGTTCTTAAGGGTGGGCATATTTCACCACCCTGCCCTACAATAGCCTATTGCTATGTTGTTTTACAATTGGGTAATGGCAAATGTGGACTGATCTGGTGTGAAGATGCAGTGGATGTTTGCTTTCAGTTTGTTTGTGGAGATCATTTGCATGCAGGTCTTTAGTCTGGCCTCTTTCGCCTTTGCTGGAGGGTGTCTTCACGCTCCATGGTCTCCACTGCTCCACTGATTGGTACTTGCTCTTTTGAAGCTGTCCACCAGTTGCTGTTTCCCCCTTCCCTGCGGTTTTATTGGCAAGCTCCTTTGTGTTTTATGTGTTTTCTCCACGTGTTAAAGCCCAGCCGAAACAAACGTTGACACAGGCTGCTGGTTTTGGGGTGATATGTGTCTTCTAGAACTCCTGGACTTTGGACGCACACTGCACTTCACAGTATCCTATTCTGTACGTTTGCACATTTCAGATCTTGTTCACACTTGTTTACAATTTTTTTATATACTTATTTTTGGCCTTAAATTTTGTCTTTGATTTATTGTCTCACAGATGTTTCAGGGACATATTGTATAACTGTGAATGTAAAGTAAGGAATCTTGAATCCTATAAACATGAATTTTCCCACGCTGGAATGCTAGGATACAAGATGTCGGTAAAGCGGAGCGCTCTTCTGCATGAGTCACGCGCTGACGCCATAACAGCCTCCTTCGTCTTTGTGACATTTTCAGAGCCGAGAGTAAATCTCCTAAGGAACCAGCTTGGTTTTGGCCCCTCATATGTGAAGCACATTGGCACCTTCCCCAAACATGCACTCCTCATTTCCCTCATAAACCCCACTTCTGAAGGCTCCACACTCTGCTGCGGCCGCCACCTCTCTCCCCCGACATTCCGCTAATCGTCACTGCTTGATCACATGCCTTTGAGCCGGTCAGCGTTTGTGTTTCTAAGGAGGCCATAGAAATCCTTTCATGTTCCGCCACGGCCCTGCACAGCCAGAGATAGCGATTCAAAGGGTAGATGGCTCAGTAAGACCTCCTGACATCCTGGCAAACCTTCCATAGTTTTCTTCCCAGGAATTTTGGTGTATTTCCTCCCAATTGGACTGGGATGTTAGATAAGGTTGCAGAATTTGGGCACAAGCGTGGGATTACTCTGGAGTGTCGGGAGGGACCTTGTGGAGGTTTGATGGCCTCTGTTTTGTGCTTTTGAGGGTGGTGAGCATCTGAGAAACGGCTTCTAGTTGAACAGCTAGAGTGGTTGGTGTTAAATGTGCTTGACCTTCCAAAGTGCTGAATTTAGTGAAAACTATTCGTTTATTTATTGCTTTTTCCCCCAGTTTTCTCCCATGTTCTACCTATAACAATTGTCCGATGACTAGCACCATTGATGAAGGAGAGGGAATGATGATCTCTTGGACCCCTGGCCATGCATGGCTGTGACATCGCTGGGGATCCGTCATGTGACTTGCTATGAGACGAGGGGATAGAGGCTGTATAAACTATTCTGATGTGATAAAGGACATGGTGTGGACTTCTACAGTGCCTTCGCGACAGTGTAATACTGTTTGCTATAACATAGGATGCAGCTTCTGTTCCTCTTACCAGCAAAATCTTAAATGCCATTCTGGATGATTCATCTCATGTCCTGAAAGACTTCCTTGAGCCTGTCATTATTGCTTCAACAGGGCCGTTCACACGGGGCACCCTTTAACACTTAGAGTGTAGTAGTAAAAATCTGATTTAAAAAAATTAAACCGTCCGCTGTCCGGACTAATGTCCCTCTGTGGGTTTTCCCCAACCACTTGTGGGCGGAGACTATCCAGAAAGTTCTCATGGGTTCAAAGATTAGTTTTTCCATTTGTTTCTAAGACCTTAAATGAAAGGAATCTGGGCATTTTTGCTTTTGCATGAGACACTGTTTTTAAAACCCCAGTGGCAGGTAATTATTATTACGTTTTTTAAATTATTCGTGAACATTTTTTAAATCTTTGGTTCTACATG
This sequence comes from Brachypetersius altus, assembly GCA_037974465.1. Taxonomy (NCBI): domain Eukaryota; kingdom Metazoa; phylum Chordata; class Actinopteri; order Characiformes; family Alestidae; genus Brachypetersius; species Brachypetersius altus. Next base: position 1,477,500 of record JBBPDB010000036.1, on the reverse strand, counting down.
ACATTTGAACACCAAACAAAGCTCAGCATGATGCCTCGAGGTTCAACAAAAACTGGGGGATCTTCCATATAAGGAGTTTTTTGGCCAAAAAACTTTGTGCTGCCGGCATGGATCCGTGCCGCTTAATACTTTGAAGCACTGTGTGGATAAGTTTGCTTTTATGTGCTGTCTGTGGTTTTATGTATTTTTATGCCGTTTAAGGTGGTGTTTTTTTATGTCAGCCTTAAAATTTACCTGCAGTGGTTTTGAACTGAGTCAAACAAATCAGATCTGTGCTTTCGATGCTGATGAGCTCTGACCAGTCTGCCCGTCCACTGCATGACCGAGGAAACTGTGTTGACCATTTCCTTGTTTACCATCATTTCACTTCCTGGTGAGTGCAGAGGCGAGAGAGAATCTGGAATTTGCCTCCCAGAGTAAGTGACTCATTCTTTCCACCTTCCTGAAAATCTCTTTTAAATGTGTGTGTAGCTCGTCCCTGTTTTCCTGAGGTCCAGCAACTTGGCACAGCGATTTTGAATAAAATTCTGTGAAAAAAAGGGTAAATTTGCCATTTTTCCTTTGCTAACACCTCTTTTTCTCATGTTACCTTGTCAAGGTGGCATCCTGTGAAGCATCTGCCTGTTTTTTGAAGCCAGGACTTCTAAAGCTCTGTGTTTATCGATGTTTTTCGAGTATTTGTGCGAGGTTGCACTGAAGGGACTGTGCAGGTGGTAGGAGAGGTTTACTTTCAGCCTTTCTTTTTGTTGAGTGTGGAGTTTCTTTCTTTTCTCCTGCTGATTTCAGAAAGCTCTCCTCTGCGCAGTAAAAGCGACCCTGTAGGCCGGGACAGACACTAAAAAGCCTTAGGAGAGGACTTTCTGGTCCTCGATGTAGGCGGACAGGTGCATATAATGGGCATCATACGTACCTCTGATTCATTCTTCACAGCTCAGGTAAGGTGCTCTGCAAGGGTGGGTTATATGGCAAAAAACACACCAACGTCTACTAACCCAAAAACAAACTATCCAGTGATATTTAGAGGATGGCAGGCTCAATTAGCCAGCATGAAAGTCAGGCCTGGGTCCACCCATCTCACCTAAAGATCCCAGGCAGCCTGAGAGTTTAAACAGGGAAAGTAAATAAATGCGGACATGTATGATGTAACAAATCCCAGCTCCTTTAGCGAGGGATCTGGATGCTGCAGGGCTCTACACAATTACTACCATTATGTCCTCCTGTTGTCCAAATCCACTAGCCATCTATTTGGAGATCTCGGGGAACAAAACAGCCGAATGTGTCTTAGAGGTCTTTTTGAGAAACATTATACATATATTTAGATTTGAAGAGTTGGACTTCAAATCCAATGGACAGAATGTACCAGCAAAACAATAATGGAGTTTTGAATACAGTTGTTTTTTCACCTCAAAGCATTAATAATGAAGAAGAAGACAAGTGAAACTAGTGGGCTAACTAAACAAAAAGAGATGACGGCATAATGGCCTGGCCTTTTATCAGCTACTGCCATGCAAGTTATGCTGGTACACTGTTAGGTCTTAATAGACTATAATAAATCTAATTTTTTAAATTCATGCTGGATCTTTTTTATCATCCTTTCAGGTATTGAGTCACTGTAGTGATAATATCGTCTCGTAAGACCTTATTTGCAGCCATTTAGTAGACGACCTTCTCACTCTGCACCCAAGGGGGTATAGATGTGGTTACAGTCAGGTTGTATCTCTGTTCCTGTCAATCATCAGTTGTGTAAGTGTGTGTGTGTCTCTTTTAGTACTTATCACATTGCCCATTTAGTGTATTACATCTCACTTAGGAGGTAGATGATTTCCCATACTGCTCTGAATGAGTTCATGGTTTCACATAGAGATGAAATTTGTAGCATGTTCTTTTACAACAGGACATAATAAAAGGTGTGATTGCATTTAAAGAGAGTAGGAATTTTCTGTTTAACCACAGAGCTGAAGCACTGAAACAGTCATACCATTTAAAAGGCACCACGATTTAAGGCAAGACAGATTTATTTGTATGCCACATAGAGGTCATTCTGTGAGCTTACAGGAATGAAATACGCATAAAAGCAAAGAAAAATAAGCAATACTGTTAATATAAAATAAAAGTAGGATTTATGATTAAGCTAAGCAAAGGGACATAAAGCATTATAAAAGGATACAAATAAACATGGGGATTTCCCCCCTGAGATCCACATACAGTTTGTGTGGTTTTATGTGCTGAAAATAGTTTAATAGGCAGTTTTCACAATTCTGGTTCTTTCCTGCTGGAACTACTCTTTGGTGGGTAACTTCTGTTAACACATCAGTGAGTCCCAGAAAAAGAGCTTCTGCAGGACACTCAAGAGCAACCGTTCACCAGGCTTCCAGCTTACAACGAGCTGAGAAAGAAAGGTGTTCTTTTAATTAGGAGGGACAAAGGAGTATGCTGTCATACGAAGGGGAAGTATTTTGTGTGCAGTCAGCAGTTTACCACTGCAGATTACACAGTTCCCGCTTGAAAGTCAGTGCTGTTTCTTGCTATTTGTAGTGGAACATACTTTATTTTCTCCAGTAAAGGCTAAGAGAAGTTCGGCAAGGAGCTGATGTCTACTCTCTGAAACGGCTGGCTGTGAAAAACATCATGACTACACGTCATGCCCCCCTGCTGGTATGTTATATTGTTAATGCTAATGCTGATGTGAACTAACTAATGTTGTTCATTACTGCTTTGTCTATCCACTATTTTACTACTGTAGAACGCACACATGATATGAAATACGATGAAATGGCGTCGGCACCTATAATGTTAGTTAGCATAATCCCAGTACCAAATGTCTGCCGGACCGAAATTATTCTCATGTTGTAGCTTCGTCCTAAATGCACCAATGCAGATGCAGATTTTCAGCCATTATTGCTTAGGGTGTGTGATTTTAGAGAAAACCTTTAATTGGTATAGAAGCGTGGAAATCCTTTGAACTAAAAGGTTGCTTCCACATCTCATTTAGAACAAAGCTTCTGTAGAGAACCCTTCATTAAAAGGTGCTTCAGGGACCTGAACGTGCTTGGCGTTGCTCCACTGGCCCTCTTTGGCACCCTTTAAGGGTACACAAAGCTGAATGAGCAAGCCCCCCTGCAAGTGTGTTTGCTGTAACAGTCGGGGCGGTTAAAGGCCGCTCCTGAGCCAGCACTGAGAACTAGCTGCTTGTGCTCCCATCTGTTCCACGTTATACAACGAATCGCCTGTTTTTTCCTCTTCTTGATGAAAAGCATGATCAGAACAACGCCCCACGAGGGGTGAAGGTCCTGCGTCTCACTGAATTGGTGCTTGGCTGTTTGGAGCTCATGTATGTGGTGAACACGTTGGTTTCCTGCTTGGAAATTACAGGGGTTGTATTTTGAGTCCAAAAACAGCCCCCCCCACACACCCACACCCACACCCTGCCTGGCTCAGCCCAAACAGATGCCACTTGGCGCATCATATGCGCACACTTGTATGGGATCTTCTGTTATGCCCAGCTTTCAGTTCTTGTTTAAGATCACTGAGCTTTTTTTCCCCAGACTAGTCTTAACAAGTGCAGGGCAGGTTTTATGAGACACTTTTGCAGCGTTAACTCTGTACTGCATTCTTTGTCAAGGAAGCTCCATTGGAAAATCATTGTTGGGCCTGGATTAGAGCCTGCAGGTTCTTGGTTCTGTAGACAGCGGTGATTCCCTGCTGAAATACACCTGGTTCAACAGAAGTTTAGTAAGTGTGTCAACTGAGGAATCGCCATAGACCAGCGTTTGAGCCGACCTACAGTTCTAAAAATAAGTGCGGGAGGGAGCTCCTTGCATTAAGACACAACTGGTTTTGGTTTCCTAAAAAACTTTTAATGGGTGGTCCTTAAAAGAACATTTGCCTTCACTGTTAAACAAAGTGATGGCATAGAAGCATCATTATAGTTCCCAAAAGAACCATTTTTACGATGTTTGCAGGTTCTGTATGCCTTTTTAATGGCATCACACAGCTGTAGAAATGGTTCCTTTAGGTTCATTTATAATGGTTCTTATACTGCTTCACTTTTGTTTGAACGTAGGCATATTTTAACCCTTAAATCTTTTGCCAAATCCTACTCTAGATTAGTTGAGAGACTATTTTAATATGGAAATTAAATGCATAAAAATAGGCATATGACTAATTGTATTGCTTCGATGGGTCACACTGTTTATGATTTTACTGGAGCTTTTTCATGTAATGAAGACTTAAATGTGTGAAATATGTCTATTAAAATGCAAACAGGGAACTGGATTTGATATTGAATGAATCCCAGAATGAGAAGAGCCCTCTCTCTGCAGCCCCTTAAACTTGGGCCCTGCTGTCGCAGTGCTGACACAAGCAGATTGACTTAGATAGTCTCCTGGATTGACACACCAGTGCCAGACATCTGACCAAGAGGAACAGCCACACTCTTACTGGAAGCCCCTGTTTGATCCTTCTTTGGCTGGTTCTATCGTGCCATTTCAAGGGGACTTTCTTCTCTCCATGGTCCTTTTTTCTTGTGACCGTTTGCTTTTGCATTGCCTTAATTCTGTGAAGAATGCTACAATCATATGACTATGAAATCCTGTTATTGCTTTTACCCTTCACAGGCCATTGTTGCCAAGTTCCCACAGTTTCGAGACCATAAGCACTCCCTTCATGACCTCAGTTTCTCTGCTGGTTTCACACAGACTCCAGCAGACTGGAGTACTGATGAAATTCAGCATTGCGATACTTAACAAATATATAGGAGGTGATATTTAAGTTCTCATGAATACAGTCAAAATCTCACACTTCCTGACATAAAAACAATGAAAATCATCTCTTATGTGGTAAACATTTTTTTCTTCAGGGGCCACCAAAAACCCAGAATATGGTCATTTTACATTTACGGCATTTGGCTGACGCTCTTATCCAGAGCGACGTACAGCAGTGCTCAAGTAGTCCACAACTGTTTCTTAAACCTGTAAACAGCTTAAATCCACGTCAACTATTTAACCAAAATACTGCACATTCGGTGCACCAATACAACAACTGTCAAATAATAATTAGCCAACACCTGCCAAACAATACCAGAACAACATTATTCATAGAGAAGTCAAGAGAAGAGAAAGGAACTGTTAAAAGTAAAATCAATATTGTTGTGTGACACCTGTTATGGACTATGGCATTAGGCCGTACTAGTTAAGCCTTCAGAGGGAGGATCCATTGAATGGATTGATTTGTCACCTATTGCACTGCCTTCAGTACTATGAGGTTTATTATGAGGATTAGTTTTCCTTAAAGAGGTGGGGTAATGTAATATCATCACAGGTCATCTATAATGTTAATGAGAGATTTGCACAGGACAAGAAATCGTGGGATTAATGTCAGAGATGTGAGTGGCAGTTGGTTTATTTGGGGTGATTTGGGCCTTTGTGTTAGCAAGAATCTGGTGGTAGGATGCACATCTTAGCACAGACATAGTGTTTTGCGATTTATTGCGATACTCTAAGCAAGGTGATGCATTGATTTTGTGAAAATCTGCCAGTATGAAGAACACACCACCATCTGCATAAAATCTGAGGATAAATATTACTCTTTATGCGGCCAGGATGGAGGGATCTACATTTTCATTTATCGCCGTCCCAATAACAGCCGCTGTCATAAAGCTACTTTTATGCAATATGAGCATTAACATTTACCGCCACATGGGAATAATATAACCTGCTGTTATTTTTTGTGATTCTCTCTTATTACAGGAGCTCACAGTCTATAAAAAATGACGTGCTGATTTTGGACGGGACTAAAACCACCGGTAACCATTAAACTCGGCCCTCCATCCAATGGAAAACTAGCGCTGTCTGAACCGTGCTTTATATTCTGCTGCAGTTTGGCCAGTGTTTACTTCCAGTCCACGTTCTCTCTGCTTAAATGATCTGCCTCCACTGCCTGGTGTGGCTCTATTGTTTCTGAGTGCATATTGACCTTAATGCTTTTGATTCCCTCTGAAGTCACAACAAAGCCTGGGCTTCTTTCATTGACCCGCGTGGCCAAGGCCAAACTGAAGAAACCCCAGGCTCTCTAAGTGTCTTTTTTTATTTGAACTCGAGTGCATCTTCCTGTATTGGTGTTTGGTGTTCTTTTCTGTTATTTTGACTGCTGAGTGGTGTTTGCTGTCTGCTGGCATTGAGCTCCTTTGCTGGCTGGCCTTGTTTTGGCTAGCAGGGACAGAAGCCTGGCTGTGAGGGCCATTGTTCTACTGTACTACCACATTTAGGCCCAAAGAAACTCCCCGCCCATCTCCTCGCTTCTCATCCGTGAGGAATGAGAACAATGTGGTGGCCCGGATGGACCAGGCTCCCTCACCACTGCACTCTCCTATTCATTTTGCCGCCCCGTGCCCCCGATCTGAGCTTTCAGTCTGATGGACACAAACCACTTTGCTCCTATTCTCCACTTGCTCTCCTCATTGTGGGATTATGGCAACTCTGGGCCTGCAGAATTGCTTGTTAGTCAGAAAAGGCAAATTTGCCTGGCTGTCTAATTGGGCTATTGCATCACTAAAAGGCTTTATTAGATGCTGTTTTGGTGGAAATCAGTGATGAGATTATTGCAGACTTTGATAAAGTACTTGCTGAACTTTATTTGCCCTTATGTCAGTTTTCTGTCCTCCTGTGGTGGGAAAACACAAAATGTGCTATTCTTAGGCACCTCATTCAACCAGTGAAGGACTTAGTAATTAGCTGAGTCTGTAATAGCAGGGAAAACATCATACAGGGGGTCCAAGGACTGGCGTTGAATCAAAAAGCTCTTTATTACTGTACACAGTGCAGTGTTTGAGTCATGACCATAATGACTGAATACACTGCTCAGGTTAACTGAATGTCACATCTGTACCAGTGTGTCTTAATGGCTATTACACTCTCCTATAACTTAAGAAAAGCTCAGCCAGTTTGCGTAGCAGCCCATGCATTTAGTGGACAATAGTCCTTGTGCTTGTGATTTTAAATGATTCATAATCTAATATTCCATTCAAAATGTATAAATACAAAAATTTATCAGGGCTTTTATGAATATTCGATTGTAACTGGATTTGATATTTTATCTGTTAAAAATGTTTGTTCTAGTTGAATTAACTTATGATTACCTTTAGATTATAAAGTATAATGCTGGTTATTACGAAGCCATTTCCCACAAGAGGGAACTGTTTTGGTGTTGAAACTGTGTTACAAAAAACTGTATTTTATAAATATATAAAATAATTACTGTAATACAAACAGTTTGTAATTACTCAATTATTATTATACTGTTATTTTATTCAGGGAGTCTGGATTTGTTCAGCTTTGAGCAAACATGATTTTCTATATATCATGTTCATCCTTATCATTTTCTCCTCGTTTTAGAATATTTTTTAAGCAGTGATATCTGGAAGTTGTCAGAGTGACAAAAGGCATTTTGTAACCCCATTTATTTATTGTTTTTATAAAATACATATACATACACATTAAATCAGACAGTGATTGCACTAGTTGAAATCATATGTACAGGTATAATTTACACTAAGAAATGTGGAAACTTGGAATAAAATATGCACATTAAGAAATAAATGTATAAATACATACAAAGCCATAAACATGCACCTTAATGGTCAAGAAATGTATGGTCAAGAAAAATAGTATCCACTATTCATACTGTTTAGGTTCTAAAGGGTTAACAAAAAAAATGAATATTAGAAACCAAATGCCAGCATTCTGCAGTATTCCAATTATGAAATCCAGCCATGGACTGTAGTTATACTCAATCTGTGACCAAGCGGTTCAGTAGTATTTCAAAATGTTTATTTTTACAGTATAAAACATTTTCTCTTTTCCATAATACTGTAAACAATAATGGCCTCAAGTATTGGATAATGATATGATCCAGTATTATTTTCTGAAAAGCTTTAAAACAAGCATCTAAAAGTAGACCATCATGCCCAAACTGCTCACAAGCTCCTCTACCCCATAAGAAATCTTCACATGACATCACACCTTGTGAGGGTTTGCTATATCAGGCAACATTTGTTAAAGGACTGCATGGGATTTATTTATTTTTTTTCTCTCTGGTGTTTGATCCCGCAGTTTTTGGGCTCCACACTTAAACTCTGACTGCTATGCTGTCTCTTCCAGTATTATTGATCATTGCAGTCAGTATTGGCAATGTTTTCATACCTGTTGGGTCCCATTATGGGCTGAAGCTGAGAGTGAGTGTATTGCATGTCATATGTTATCGCTTGATTCTGGACGTGTTTATAGACTGTTTGACTGACAGCAGTGTGAAGGTCCTCTATGGACGTGTGGCCTTCTCCGTTTCCCCTCAATACGGCACAATACAGCACTGGTAAAAGGGCCCGGCTGCTGGTGGTGGATCGGATGGCCGCTCCTACCTGGCCTGGCTGTCAGCTGGGTTTCAGTTCCCCAGGCTTCATTACCCTCCTGCAATATTAAAAGGGAAACAGACACCAGGCTGTGGCTGCTCTCAGGCGGAGCGCAGTAACATGAGCGAGCAGTTCCTCTTCCTCCTCTGTCAGGCGGCTACTCACTGGGGCTTCCAGCAGGTCAGGAACGCTGCATCCCGCGCTGTGACTTTCATTAATATTTACGTTTCTGTATTGCTTGGGGAGGCCGGCGAACCACGATGAACTGCGTGGGTGTATTGGTTTTAAGTTTGTAGCGTGGTTAAACGAGAAAAGCATGGTACGTGTTGATGGACTGTGAGTTATTTCTTACTCCTGGCCGATTGAAACAGGCCTGAGTGTTTAAAGAGTCTTTAAAGAGGGTGCAGTCTAAACTTTCAGTCGTTGGTTGTAGGTTGAAGAACAGATGATTTGTAATGGTTTCAGTTTGATGAGATGTTATCGGTGTGTGTTCTGTTCATAGGAAAGCAAAACCACCTCTAACCTGCTTCTGTTTATCATGTTTTTTTGTAATTGAAAATGGACATTTCAGTGACATTCGTTGCCTACCTGATTGGCTGAGGAATTAATAATGGAATTATTTGTGTACTTAATTTGATAAGTACGGCAACGTAATAACCTCCAAAATGAGGCTCCCTTTAGTTTGATGAAGTGCTTCCTGACATGTGATTTCTGCTCTTGCCATTTTTTTGTAAATGGCAGGACTGCCTTCGCACTTGCGGGATCATGGTGTTCCGTCAATATCTGAGGTGTGATGTGGACCAGATAGCCGTCCATAAACTCTCATAAACTCTCCACTCTACACGAATAACCTGAACAACACAACAGCCTCGCTGTAGCTTTTTCCTCATCTTTTAAACAATGCAGTCTGTATCTGTGTGCGCGCGCGTGTGTGTGTGCGTCTTTGTGTGTGTGTTTGCCTGCCTGGCATGCTTAGCCAGTGTGACACTCCTCCACCTGCACTTAGGAGCGGAGGGAACATGGCAGGTCTGTCTGTGGGTGATGTGATTTTCTCACGGGCTGCAGAGAGATGGCGGAGAGACGACTTCCCGTGAAAAGAGGGGGAGAGTAAAGGATGTGAGAGAGTTAAAACATGAGACAAATCTGATTTAAGTAAGCTTTACTGTCACAGCATCAATTCTCAGAGCATTAAACTAAATATAAATGTTATTGAAGGAGAATGCCACTGATTTTCTATGTATTTAAATTAAGGTTAAGATATGAAGCAGTTCAAAGAGGTTTATGTGAAAATAACAAATTGATCGTACAGGTGGTCAATTGAACCAGATGCCTGGAGAGTTTAATGCCTCTAAAAGGTCACTCACCGAAAGTGGTTATGTACCTGAGAGCTGTAATCAGGCAAACATCATCCAAAAGAATGTTTCTTTTTCCAGTGTTTATTTTAATGTCAGAATTACATATAAGAACTGTGTAGGTTCAGTGATGGCCTTGGATAGTAAAAGAAAATAGCTATATTTTATTTGACCTGACCTGGTTCCATTCACCACCACCATAAAGAAATCAGAGGCAGCAAGTATCTCAACCATGTACCCTTTCGCACCAACCCCACTGTGAATGGTCATACTCACAGCTCACCCACTGAACTGAGCGATTGCCACACATTAATGGAATTCACCCTTTAGAGAAGGCTGTAGTGCAAGATGGATTTGAACATCAGTAATGTTGTACCACTAATAGCACCATTATAACACACTCACTTAAACAATCAGAATTACATTCATCCTTCAAATATCAGTCGTCTTTTTAAATTAAATTTGAGATTTTATGCGCACTTACTGTTTGTGTGTCGGTTGGCTGAGGTTGTGTATTTGAAACAATGATTTGATTCACTGATTCTATAGGAAATAAATCAATTTTGGTATTAAATGGCAACACAAATTGATATGAAGCTTATTAACCTAATTAAAAAATAATTGCTTTTGTATTCTGGCCAAAAAAAACCAAGATACATTATTTAATATAATTATAATCTACTATAATTGATTGACACTTAGCACAGAGGGCCTCCACTTATTGCTAGTCTCATGCAGAGACTAAAAAAATACCCAACTGTAATAAATGCAATAGCCAACAATAGATCGCGCACAAGCAATGGGCAAAATAACGTGGCCAACATGAAATTCTTGTTCACTCAAAATTAGAGCATAATATACACATGTTGCCTATTTTTTTCCCATTCAGAGCCGAATACAATCACGAAACCGTGCATGCCCCATATGTCTCCCTCGCAATCAGTACTGCAGAAGGGATCCATACTGTGGATGATTAGTATTTCAGAATCAATATTTGTCAATAAAGAAATGTTTTGACAGCACTGCTATTTAGTATGAGGAAATGCATGAATAAAATGCATTTCAATACTGAATGTAATAAGACAAAGTTAATGTTATGAAAGGGGGAAGAGGAAGAGTGGGAGAATAAGATATGACGAGAGAGAAACACAACAGAAGGGAAAGGGAAATTCTACACTAGGGAAAGTGCAAGTCTAATCCAATTGCTGAGGGCTTTTCAGGGGTGGGGTGTGTGTACAGGGTGTTTGTGGGCTCCTCCTGAATGTTGGGATTGATGGGCCTGGTGTGTTACAGTGGTGTGTGTGTGTGTGTGTTTTGTGTTGTCTGTATATGTTTCTGTGTGAAGATCTTCACTGTGAGGCTGCTGGTGTGTATCATCTGGTGCAATCTGTTATAAAGTTTGAAATCAGTTCTTTCAATAAAAACAACCTTTTACTTTATTTGCAGTAAAAAAGGTTTTTGGAACTTGTGGTCTGGTGTGCTATCTATATACCTCTGTCTGTCTGTCTCTATTCTATATGTATCCATGTATATATTGGCATAGAGTATGTGTGTGTGTGTATATATATATACACACACACACACACACACGACTGAAACGTGGAATAAAACATTTAAACAATTGGTGGTTAGTGTAAGTAAAATATTTAACTCTATATATTTATTGAATAGAATTCTTGTTAACCTCTGTTAGAGTTAACCTCCTGTCAGCAGAGGCTCTTTAATTGGAGTGAGTGAGCTGCTGGCTGTGTTTGTCCAGTCGTATCCGGTTACTGATGAAGGGGGTGAGCCTCAATAATAGATATCACAGACAATAGAGCGGGCACATGCGCACCCGCCTACACACACACACAAACACACACACACACACACACACTGTGGAAGTACACGCTTACTGAACAGCTGTTTCCCCTGTGTACCACACTGCTCTGTTTCTAGGGAGATTGCTTATCAACCTGTTGCGCTCTCTGTTCTCTCTGTCTGTCTCTTACTCTCTCAATCTCTCTCTTTTTGCTCTCTCTGTTTTTCTCACCCTTCTCTTTCTTTCTCTCACTCTTTGTCTCTCTCCCTATCATCTCTCTTTCTCTCCTTTTATCTCTCTCTCTCACTCCCTCAATCTCTCATTTTGCTCTATCCATCTTTCTCCCCATCTCTTTCTTCCTCATCTGTCTTTCTTTCTCTCTATCTCTCTCCCTTTTCTTTCTCTCTTTTCTCTGTTCCTCCATATCTCCCTTCAACACACCGCATTCAGCTTTATAGTCGGACTGAGACCAGTGTTTATATGTTCACACACACCCCTCCCTTATCTTCTTTTCCATCCACCTTTCTCTCTCTCTCTCTCTCTCTCTCTCTCTCTCTTGCTTTCTCTCTCTTCCCTTTCACTCCCGCCGTATCATCTCTCCTTTTTCCTTCAGTCTTTATTTCATTCCCTCCTCTCTCCTCCCTCCCTCCCTCCCCTCTTCTCCATCCCCCCTCCCTCCCTCTCGCTCTCTCCCTCCTCCTCCGTCATTGCTGTAGGCTCATCTCCTCACTCTTCTCATTCTCACTCCTCTCTCAGTCCTGAACGCGCTTCTTTCTGTCTCTGTCTCTTTCTCTCCCCCCTCTCTCCCTCTCTTTCACTCTTTCACTCTTTCCCTCACTGTCATCCTCTTCCTACCTCTTTTCCTGCGCTCCCCTCTCCCTCTCTCCTCTGTCCGTTCTGTTCTGTTGCTCGTTTTGATCCGGACAGTTGGTCTGACATGCTGCCGACACGCTGCAGGTACAGTGGGCTTGTGTGCGGTTTTGACTGGTGTGAATTGTGTTTGCTCAGTCTGCCTGTGTTTCGCTCAGCCTTGTTTTTCTAGTTTGTGACGTGTAACAAGTGGAACATCTGGCATTGATACTTTCTGCACTTGTTTCATTCGATCTGTTGAAAGCCGACGCTGAAGGCTTCACAGTTACAGTCGGAACAGTCTGGCAGTGTGTTATTTTTTCAGGTCTGTTTTTCTTCGTGCGTTTGAGATACGGCTTGGCGATGTGGTGACGTGTGATTATTGTGATGAACTGTTCCACAATACATTTTGGTGTTTATTATCAGTAATAATAGAACATTTATTGTGATCTTTAACAAGAAAAAGTGCCTTTTTAAGCACTTTCATTTTGTGTGTCAGTGTCATTCAAACTTGTTCATGAAATACAATGTGTACAGTTATGCATTATGTATGGCTTTATATAATATGTGTTCATTATATACACACACATAAAACACTCACTGTATTTTTCTGTCTGTGTATATATATATATATATATATATAAAATAAATATATGTACGCATGTAATTGCATTTATTATATATAAATAAAGACAATTTATATATATTGTACACATACACACACACACACATACAGAGAGTCCTCGAGTTACAACACATATCCGTTCCTTCGAAACCTGAATTTTGGTGTAAGTCTAAACACTTACTGAAGTCCCTTAGTAAGTCCCTTACTGATTATAACACAGTTGTAAAACGATAAAAACACAACTAAGCCACAGAAAAAGGAAAAGAGCTCCCTCACTCATTCTACGTTACTGCATATTGCTCCACTGCGTACAATCAAACTAGATCACCCACGTAGTCCATAAATACAAGGCTAACGGTGTAAGTCGAGTGGGAGTGAGCATGGTCGTATATCGAAACTGTTTTAACTCGAGGACACCCTGTATATGTAAAGCGTATGATATTTGTGTGTGTGTGTGTGTGTGTGTGTGTGTGTGTGTGTGTGTGTATGTATATATATATATATATAGTGCTGGGCCGTTAACGGCGCGAGATTGTTATCGCGCGATAAAAAAAAATATCGCCGTTAATATCGCTTGTCTTGGTCTCTCCCCCGGACAGAGTGAGCTGGGTCAACACTACGCAAGCCATGATGACATTTCAGTGACTTGTCCGGTTCACGCACGTTTTAAACCTGTCTTGGTCTCTCTGTCGGGGTGGGGGTTTACGCCGTTAACGCCAAGATTCCAATGAGATTAACGGCGTTAAAAAATTTTATCTATGCCCACCTCTAATATATATATATATATATATATATATATATATATACTTTTTTTTTTTTTACTATGATAGTTGCTGTATTATGCTGCAAATTATTGTATTGTTTATATGCTTGTATGAAAATATTACATCACTACAGTTATTGGCAAATTGTGTGAAGATGAAAGACAGAATTATGTTGATGTGATACATTTCATTTCTCTGGAAATGATGCCTGCGTTTGATTCATTGAAGTTCATTACATCACTTTTTTGTGTGTGTATTACATCTGTAACTGTTTGTCACATGAGCATGTCTGCCTGAATTTACGGCTGTAATTTAACCGTGGATTGCTTCAGCCTTATGGAGCGCTTTATGTGCTTTGTTGCTCTGTTGGCTCCATCTGTTAGTGCAAGGAAGTCCCTGTGCACACTGGCTCATCTCCACTCTGTTTTGAATATGACAGTCCACGATCTCTCTGCTTCACAGCGGTGCGGGTAGAGGAGGAATAGCCTACGCGTATGTCACACACTGTAACAGGTGGCTGAAACAAGGCGCTGCTGTTTACTTTGTAAATTAAGAATATTTGCTTGACTCTCTGGTCCAAATCATAGTAATCCATTGATTTTTCTTCAGGTTTTTTTCTTTTTTTTTTAATGAACCTCTGAGCCTGGCTGTAGCCGTGGGAATGGTGCAAATCTTGCTTTTAATTTTCTTTTTCGTGTCGTAAATGAAGACTCGAATGAGCTCATCTGCAAAGCTGGTTTAGTTCGTTTTATTATGGTGTGGAGAAATTCCAGGCTTCGTTAAGAGGAAAGTACCAGCCGTGTTACAGAAAGAGGCCGACAAGCTGGAGGAACAGAGCGAAGAGAAAGTTCATGGCAGGATAAACACATGCACGTTACGTCAAAGACTCATGGAAAATGTGCCCACTGATTGATTGAGAAATTCTCTTTTAAATACTGCTCAGGAACTTTAGGAATTTTAGCTCATTAATTACTGAAGTGGTATTTTAGCATTGACTTCTATGAGTTGCTTGGTAACTACTTGGTAACTACCAGCTACAAATGTTTTGCTAACTTTTGGTATTTTTGAATTATTCAGATATGTATCTTGATGAATTTTTAAGGAACTACTTTGCATTTTTCAAACCTTGCACTGAATTTTTCAGTAACTATGATGAATTGCTCAGTACTTGCAGTGAATTTTTCAGAAACTCCTATAAATTGTTCAGGATTTGCTATCAATTATTCAGTGATTGCCACAAATGTTTCGGTAAATGCTATTGATTTCAGTAACTACTATGAATTATTTACTAACTACTAGTGATACTCCGATCAATCGGCCGAAGATCGGTATCGGCTGATAATCACATTTTATGACTCGATCGGTACTCGATAAATTGGACGATCTTAAGAACCGATCACAATTGGTGACGTCAATGCATGAGGGCATACACGACGAGTGGAGACGTAAATGTTTTGGCGCCGCAGTCATGTCATCGCCGGTGTGGAATTACTACAATGTTTCGAGAAACAATGAAAAATTCGCTATTTGCCATTTATGTTCCAAAGAAATCTCACGTGGAGGCACATTGTCCAAAACATTTAATACAACATTTAATTCAGTATTACTTTATCTGAAAAAAAAGTTAATGGTGATCAGAGAGCTTACATGTCATTTATATAAACTTGAAACATCAGAATCGGCATTGGTATCGGCCGATCACCATGGCAAAAAATTGGTATTTGGTATCGATGGCAAAAATCCTGATCGGAGCATCCCTAACTACTATGAATTATTTATGACATGCTATGCATTTTTCAACAAATTAGATGTTTTTGGTAATTCTTGTGAATGGTTTCCTATGGTGTTTTTCAGTAATTGCTATCAATTTGAGTAACTAAAATGTAATTGTTCTTTAACCATTTTGAATTACCGAAATGTATTTTTTGGTAACTGCTATAAAATTTTAAAGAACAGCCACATATAAATTTTTAAAGAATCGTTGCTGCTATGAAACGAATATTTAATGTTGGTAGTTATGAAAATGTTAGCATTAAAACTGGGCGGATATAGCTGGTCTTGGATCAGGGTTCAAAACACACAATAGGCACTGAGACTGAAGCCGTCAACAGTACTGTGAGACTCGTTGATGTCTTTTCTTTTAAATGATACTGCGCAATCTGCTGCGACCTAATCATGCAGATATTTGGCCTGGATGCTGTGAACACCCCACGGAGCCTTTGCTCAGTCAGATGTGAGATGTGCTTTGTGAACCTGCCCCAGCACGCTGCCTGATATGTGAATCCAATAACTTTGGTATGAGCGAGGAGGACGAAGGAAAACAAGGCAGTAGAAAACATCGGAGGGCCCA
The DNA here is from genome assembly GCA_037974465.1 of Brachypetersius altus. NCBI lineage: Eukaryota > Metazoa > Chordata > Actinopteri > Characiformes > Alestidae > Brachypetersius > Brachypetersius altus. Next base: position 1,461,355 of record JBBPDB010000036.1, on the reverse strand, counting down.
GGCATTGTTTTGCACGTTGCATAACGTCTAAACAGGAAGGATGATTCGGTTTGTTCTGTTGTTGTTCTCTCGGCAGGAGAGGCCTTCGTCTCCAGCCTTCACCCCTGACCCCGGGGCGGGCAGGCAATAACTTTCTCGGCTCGGCTTTGCTTTTATTCTCTCAAATGAGGAGACCCGCGAGGAGCCTGATAAAGACTAAAAGATCTTTTCTGCCTGGCGCGCATCCAGACCCTTCTTCCCTTTCCACGCTGACAAAGAGCACATGCTGCCACACAAATTCACTTTTCAATTTCTCTTGATGGAGGAAAATAAATGTTCCGACAATGCCACGGTAACCAGGCAATTCGACCCAGCAACACGCTGTCGTAATAGTCGGGGAGCTGCTTCAGGCTCCACACATTGATTTTTTTTTTTTTTTACTGTCAGGTTGACAATATTTGTGCTTTTCCAGGCAGGAGGTCATTTTTTTTTCTCTAGAGCTGCTCAGCTGATGTGGATATTTGCAGCTTTCCTACTTGAGGCACAAGGCTGGAGACGGTCAGGAGCCTCACTCTGACATTGCTCTCCATGGATAGGCTAAGATAAGCTCAGAAAATGAAAGAGCTGCTTTTGTTGGTGTTTCTTTAACCTTGTGAATGCGAGGTTATTAATCATAATTATTTAGCTGCTGTGGAGCTTATATGTAGGTTCCATAGGTAGGAATTGAAATGTGGGACTGAAAGTGGAAGCAGGTCTCTTAGGGTTTAAAGGTTGTACAGATTCATCAGACTCAACTTTGAAACCTAACTAGTGCAATTGCAACGTCTGAACTAGAGCAAGACTGATATATTGGTTGGCAAATAATATCAGTTAATATTAACAACCTGCAGTTGTTTTATTTGATTTATTTTAAGTTTATTTATGTAGCACATTATCGTACACAAAGGACATTCAGTGTGCTTTAAATGAATATAATAAAATAAAATAAAGGAAGAAAAAAAGAGCCTATAGTGTAAAAGTGCCTATATTTTAAAAAAAAAAAGGCAGAGGAGAGCATTTGACAGGATTGACAGGATTGTCTTGATTCCGTTTTTCCTGACAAGAAAGGGAAACCTTAGACAGCTGTCCCACGTGAGAAGCCAATGTCAAGAGCCCCCATAGTGATACAGTTTATACATAAAACACCACCATGGTAAAAATGACAAACATAAACCTGTCCAAGCCACACCCTCAGCATGAGAAAAGCACACATCTTTTTTTTTTCCTATGAAGAGAACTGAATTCTGGTTAGCCCCGCCCCCTACTGCAATATGCAATCAGACAACAGCCCAGCCACGCACACTCATATCATACACTACACTCAAGTGTCATGCGCAATGACACGGAATCTGTCATCATGGTTTTTTTTTGTTTTATCCATATAAGCGGATATTGATCGTGAGTCTGGTATCCTGAATGAAACTGTGGAACGACTATCGTTACACCCTTAATGTGTGTGTGTGCAGTAGACTCTAGGAAGTATGTCATCAGGTGTGTTCCTGTTGAGAATCCAGATCTTACCCCAGTTACAAACGACATGATGTCTTGTGGTGTGTTTTTGTAGATGTTTTCTTTCCCTTAAAGAATTAAATCAGCAGTACATGAGCATTTCACAGAGTCTATAGGATTAAACCCTCTTGCAGTCAGGCTTGATGTGCAGTAGCCTCCAGCAGTGGCTTTATAAGGAGGCTGGGATGCATCCTTAAAGGGCCCATGCCATTAAAAACAGAATGTCCCTTTTTTATTTTAAATAAGTTTGATGTAGGGGTGGGTGATATGTCAAAAAAATGCTTTAAGATATTTTACTGACTCTCAATATGCACTGTGCAGTATGATATTAGCTGGCTTATTAAGAATACCAACAACTGCTGCTTCACACACTGCTTTGAAGTAGTGTGATTAAACACTACTAGTAGATCGAATTAAACTTTGTCGATATCCCTAGAAAATCATATTGTGAAATAATGTAATGTAGTTTATCAAAAGTGCAGTGGACGCTAGCACTAGCTTTACAAATATGCTGGGATGCTTCCTTAAAGGGCCCATATCATGAAAAGTTTTCCCATTTTTTATTGGGAACATTTTGATGTGGGGTGCGTGATACAATTATGCAATTATGTCACAATGTGTTTAGATTCACAATATGCATTATTGATATGTTGTTTTTCCGTGGATTGATAAATTGTGACAGGCGAGAAAGAACCAGCAGGCTTTTTAAAAATACTGTCAAATACTATCAAATTAGATGTACTACTTTACATCTAATTACTGTGATATACCTCATTTGATGTGCTCAATACTCCCTGTTGAAGTGTCAAAACTCATCACATTGTGTGCTACGGTGCAAGAGCAGCCTGCTTTTTTGGCTTGGTTGTGATGTCACATCCATAAGCACATTGCCATATGGCCACCCATTAAGCCTGCAGCAGTCAAGCCACTCCTTTATGTGATGCAGTGTTGTTCAGAGGTTAAACGTTGTTCTGATCCTGGCTGTCGGGAAGCAGATGTATCACTGTAAACTCCACAAGAGATAAAATGTCAGAGCTGTTGTAAAATGCCATATAAATATAATGGTTTTGGTGCATAAAAAGACATTTTATTTAGACAAATAATAAGAGAAAAAGTCCAGTAATGTTTAAAGTCCAGTAATGGGTTCTTTATCATGTCCTGTTGTTTTCTCCTGTGGCTGTGCTGCATCATAAAGCCCACGCCAGATTCGTTCCACCTTAAAAAGCTGTTTAAGCACTTCGGGCAGTCTGGTCTTGAGTTTAATGAACAGTGAAAATTGAGGATTGATGTTATTAGCTTTGGCATCTCTGACAACCTGATTTCATTTCCTCGGCTGGTGTTAATCAAAGAACGTCCTCCAGCCACCGTACGAAATAATATTGTTATTAACTGCATTTAAAGCCACAGTCTTTTTTTCTGCTGCGCTCAGTTGTCATTATCTCACAAGGACTCCTAAATGACTCATCAGACACAAGAGCATCATTTCACACAAGAAAAGAGGCAACAGGTGGTGGCAGCTTGTCTGTTTAATATTTCGGGTGCAATTTCACTCTGACATAAGACTAAATTATTATCTGACCTACATCTACTATGTAAACCCCCTCTCCCCCTCCACCCCCCCTTCCTCCAGTACCTGTTAGAGCCTCAGACACAACCAATCACACTCTCATGTCCTGCTGAAAGGATGAATTATCACCTGCAGATTGGTTCACTGGACTTACAATAAACTCATTTTATTCCGACCTCTGATTAAACATTTAAGTTTACGTTTCTTCTTTTTTCTCACTTTTTGCAGTGTCCAGTAGGGGTGTGATAAATTCAGATACTGAAGTCTCAGAACTTTCCATAATTAGAGCTATTAAAGATTGTATTATGAAATACAAAGACTAATATGTTATAGACAGTAAAAACCGTGCAATTGTGTTTTTGAACTTTATTTCGGTTAAAAACGTGCACATACTTCACTGGACATCATGCTCAGGTATAATGGGTTCATTCCAGAACCAGTGCCGTTGAACCATCTCCATCACGGATGTATGTTTGCAGCCTTGGCATGCAGCCTGTCGGAAGTGAAGGATGTGTGTGATTGCTGTGTAAAGGCCACCGCCTCATCTTCTTCAACTACAGGCCATGTGACACGGCCGAATGCCTCACCGTTATGGCCGAGGTGGGAGGGGGTACACCATCACACTGCTATTAGATTATCAGTCACCCTATTGGGTGATGTGTTGCATGGCAACAGGGTGACACCCTCGCCTCCATCATCCTCTTCCAATGACCGTGGAGCCAGTTAGCATCAGTTGCTGGTAATCAGTCAGTCATCGGTAATCAATACATTTTATATCCATTTTTACTTGTGTTCCATTGTATTCCTCTTCGAGAAGCTGGCCCTACATGTGAACGTGACTTGTTGCAATGGTGTTAAGCAGGACAGTTGGTTTGATAAGCTTAAAGACAAGCTTGTCCAGTAGGACATTCATATTCAACAGTTCTCACTTCAACTAAGAAGTCCTGGAGGGCTTTTCGCAAAGGATTTCTCAGTAAATCTGGATAAAACGACAACAAGTTTCATTCTGTTGTACCTGCAACATCAAACATGGGGATTTAAATACTCCTGAATGGACACTAGGCCTATAACCTGACCATAACCAGTACCATTGTATGCAAATTTCTCATAAAATTACTTTTGCCGTATTTAAATTACTGGAACAAAGATCAATATGGCACATGGCTCTTTTTAATTTTTAATGTTTCTAATATGTTAAAATAAATGGAATTTGTGCACTAAAATGTGCAGAAAAAGATTTATTCATGAAATATTAAAGTTTGAACCCCCATAAATTGCTGAAAGTACCTTTGAAGTATCACATAGTAAAGTTCCCTTATTTTCTCTCAAAAATGAACAAAACATGTCCTTTGACTGTTGGGGGATAAACTCTTGAGTACTTTGGAATTGTGTCAGTCCAGAGTGGTGAAAGGAGACCTGTCTGTTTTACTTTTTTATAGGATAATGAGGAGGAAAACTCCTGTTTCTTACAGAAACCCAGGCTGAAGAAGTGTAATTGCAATTTTGCATCTTTTTCATTTTGATGGGAAGATGATTTTCTCTCTCTCTCCCTCTCTCTCTCCCTCTCCCTCTCTCTCTCTCTCTCTCCCTCTCTCTCTCGCCCCCTCATTCTAATTAAAACACTTAATGATGATGATTATGAAAGAAGGGCATGGCCGGACTCGCCCCTGCCCTCAGCGTTAATGCCACCGTATCAGAGGACGGTCACTGTGGCACCAAAGGTGTGACCCTCTCTGCTGGTCAGGGATGGTGTTTAGAAATACGCCGGCTGCCACACAGACAGCGTTTGCGTTTTCATTACCCCTGGAGCCGCACGGGTCAGAGCAGGACCACCCTCCCCACCGGTGCTCCGAACAGTCTTCACTCGCCACACAAAATGTCAATGGCATCAGAAAAGGGCTTAGCTGGAAAGGGTAAAGAGATCCAATCTGCACGTTTTTTTTCTTTTTCTTTTGCATATTCATATGTCACCCAGGCTGATTTGAATATCGTCTAAAAAAAGCAGAAGATAAGCTCTCCGTTCTTGCCTGGTAGAAGAGCGGAATAGGTGGGGAGGAGGGGTGGGGGCAGCTCAGCATCATGTTAAAGCAAAGGTTTGACAAACAGTCTAAATTACCCGTCAGCTGTAACATAGCTGATTAGGGCAGGTTTGATGTGAGATTGACTTTTTTAGTTTCTGTACAGCTATGAGGCTACAAGCAATGTTTGCTGATCCCACACTAATTAACCTGATGCTTCCTGCACACCTGCATCACACACTTAAACCACACTGAGTTCTTAAATGATCTCTGATAGACTTGAGCTTGATTTATTGAATGGTCACACACTACTGATGCCCTAATAATATATAGATTGTATACTGTATGTTTTATAGCTTTTGCCCTCCAGTGCAAAACTAAAGAAAGAATTATTACACATGAAACTGAGCCTTACCACCGCCACCCCCCCCCCCCCCTTCTCCCAATCCCAATGTACCCCCTCTGCTCTGAATGTATCTAGTGTGATTTTATGCCTATTAATCATTTTTACTATTACAATTACATTTTAAAGTGGTCAAATTCACTACCTAGATGTCAGGAGTGTATTTTTGCATCTCATAATTAGCTTGAACTGGATGGAAACAGTCCCAGTGCACATTCATTCTTGTAACATAAATAACAATCTCCCTCTCTCTCTCTCTCTCTCTCTCTCTCTCTCTCTCTCTCTATCTATCTGTCTGTCTGTCTCTCTATCTATCTATCTATCTATCTATATAGATATAGATAGATAGATAGATAAATGTATATGAATGCATATAGGCTGAGGGCTATATCTATTCATTTTTCTGCTCTGTCTCTTCTTGTTATCCCTTTGCCCATCTCTGTTCCTTTCAACGTAACCTGGTCAACCTGAATCCATAATTATGAGGCCAAAAGCCTGACCCCTGCGCCCCCATCCCCCTACCCAGGCTGCTGCATGTCGCATGCGCCTGTTGTTATGCACCACCATGCATAGTAATAACGCTGCTGTTTCAGGCCTGACATTAATAAGGAGCACCAGCTGTCTCGGCGCGTGATTAATAAGCACTCTCCGTGCCTCGCTCGGAACCTTCAGAGATCCGAAAAACGAACCGATGCTACACCGCTACGACCCATCCGCTCTGTTTATTCTTTGCATTATTGGTTTGTGGCTTTGTGGATTTGGTTGCTTGCTTTCACCCCTTTTTCAGATATCGATCGTCTTTGTTTTGAGAAGATGAGGTGCTCATGTTCTGAAAGAGAATTTCCATAGTTTTCCTCTCCTGAATTTTCCTCCATTAGACCGAAGTGCCTTATTAGTATAGCTTGGCTTTAAATATTTAAATAGGCACTGTTTGGATCTATTGTTTATGCCTCCAGATTTCTAAACAATAGCTCAAAGAGGGGAAGGTTTTTAGATGTGCAAATGCTACTGCTGTTATTCATTCTACATCTTAAATGCATTGAATATTTGATCAGGCTTTTTTGGCTTAAGGCCTTGAGCTTAAAGGAATACAGCCTCATCTCTGTCTGCTGTGTCAGTAGCATGCAGTTGGTTACCACAGGCAATCCTTTCTTTCCTTTTCCCTGTACTTTGAACAGAAACCCATTTATAGCAGAATTCAATGAACACGCACTAAAGCAGCTGAGCACTGGCTTCTATTGCAAGTACATTTCAAGGTATGGCTGCACGATTATGGCCAAAATGTTAATCGCGATTATTTTTGATTAATATTGAAATCACGATTATTCATTATTTTAGATAAAACACATTTTTGTGTCACTTTCTATT
>JBBPDB010000036.1:1435717-1446075 GCA_037974465.1 Brachypetersius altus | reverse complement strand
CACACACACACACACACACACACACACACACACACACACACACACACACACACACACACACACACACACAATTAGGTTCACCTGACCACTGTTTTCAGGAGGACCAGAGATCAGTACTTTGAGCTACTCTCAGGTTAAAAAAACGGCTTTCACACTCGACCAAACACACTAAACCCTCAGTCTGGAGAGTAAAAATCTTTAGTGTGTCAAAAACCTATAACTGTGGCTCTGACAATTAATCAGGCATGTTGCTTCTTTTATATCCACATTTTAAACAAATAGTACTTCAATATTTAGTGTTGTTGAAGTTTAGCGAGCAGTTTTGGCTTCTTATTGGCTTCTCTGCAGCTGTATATGCACACTAAGTCACATAGGATACATGATTTATTTCATTCATTTTATACTGCTCTTTATTTGAATACCAGATTAAGTGCTGAGTCTGAATATCCTATTATTAGGATACCGACGCCCGTCTCTTGGTTCATCAGTAAATCCCCAAACTGCTGGACTGAGGCCCTCAAGGAGTGGCAGTGAAAATAAAAACACTGCTCAGGCTCATGAATCCTTTAGCATTAGTTGTTTTAGCCCCAGCACTTCCCACTGTGTCTCCTTCAGCCTCGTATGACCGACACCCTCCGGCAATGAGCCTGAGAAGGAGGAAGCTGTGTGCAGTTTCAGTGCATGCAGACCTGCAGGAGAAACGGAGAAGAGAAGAGGTGGAGGAGGGAAGAGACTGAGTGGATAGCATGTTAGCCGTGCTGAGTGATGCGTGTCCACTCCCTCTGGAGCGCTGTGGCGCGGCATCCTGCTGACCACAGCACTTTCTTTTGTGTGCCGCCGTGCCTCTTGGCCTCCACGCCTCGGCTGACAGGATTAGCTGCAAAGAGTGTGTATGACTGAGTGTGTGTGTGTCCGAGAGTGTGAGTGTGTGTGTGTGTGTGTGTGAGCGAGAGACTGTGTGTGTGTGTGTGTGCATGTATGTGTGTGAGTCTGTGTTGGCTCCTGTGCTCTCAAATACATGAAACTAAAGCATTGAGTGTTACCCAGCACACACCCAAACCCAGAATTTGACCCATATGCTCGGTGGGATTATGGATTACAGTACTGTCTTGGTTTCTAAGAATACATATTTATACACAGCTATTAAAATATATTGGCTGGTGAAATTATCTTAAAGTGTAGTTGCACCTTAAAGCTACTTTTTAAATTAAAATGAAACCTCAATTTAACACCTTTTCCCCAAATATCAAAATGGTCAGCTCAGCAGCGCCGCTCTGGTTCAAATCTCCTTCAAGCATGGCTGGTAGATGTGAGAGTGAGCTGTGAGAAGTAGATGTGAGAGTGTGGTCATAAGTTAACTGAGGTCGTAAATTGTTTGACAAGAGAGTCGTAAATCGATTGACTCTACCAAATGGAAGTTAAGGTTAGGTGTAAAGAAAAAGTGTAAAGTACCTATTTGTCATATTTGAATACAGCACACAGTGTGAACTTCTTCCTTTGTGTTTAACCCATGCACCAAGTAAAGCATCCGGGGAGCAGTGTGTGAGGACGGTACATTGCTCAAGGGTATCTCAGTGGTGCCACTGGCAGTACTGGGATTCAAACACAAATACTTTGTGTAGTATTAGTGCTCTGCTAACTACTTCTTACTACCCAATTATTACTAACCTCAGTCTACCTCTAAAAGATTTTGTCTGTTATAACTATGTCACTTCACCACAATCTTGCTCTTTTTGCACCATATTTTTTACAGATCATATGTATAATTGTACTTGGTTGTACATTTTTTTTTTAAATTGCACCTTTTTGTATTTAATGTTACATGTATGCACCTGGGGTTTGAGAGTAACGTCATTTCAATTCTCTGTATGTCTGGTACGTATGGCAGATTTTACAATAAAGTTGACTTTGACTTGACTTTGACTTTGACAAAACCTTCTGATCACAGGAGCAACTCCCTAACCACTAGGCCACCAGCTGCTTGTGTGAGAAGCTGCCAAACTAAATAACGTAGAACAAGGGAAACAAAGCAGTACCCCCTTTAGATGAAGACCACCGCCACCACAGTACTTCTGATTACTGCTGGCCTGTCTATGGGGATTTTAGTGTTAAGTTAATAATGTTGAGTTTCCATTTAACTTTAAAATTAACATCCATAGACATTGGATGGATGCTCGGATTAGTGAGAGTGTGTGTGTATGCACGTGGATATGCGTGCATGCTAAATACCTTAGAAAAGACATGTGTGCGTTTCATTAACATTATCATAGCATGTTAACAGACTGTTTATTTCGAGCTCTCTCTTCCTTTTTACCTTCACTGGGGTTTAAACAATGTTGTCTGTGAGTAGAAAAAACGATTCTTTAATTTAAAAAAATGAAGACAAATGTATGTGTATTCTTATTGTATTCTTGTTTAATATTCTAACAATATTCTAGATATTCTTACTGCTGAGAAATATTAAATATTTGAGCTAAATTTAAGATGCTTTTTTCATTTGCTGAAAGAAATCAATATTCTTACTGTTGTCATAAAATCCTCTAAGCAGTAACTTTTCAGGGAAGAGAGAGAACTGCTGTGGTTTTGACCTAATTACTGCAGACTCTCAGTGTGTTTGCAGTTGTTGCTTAACTGCCAGGGCTGTAAAAAAAAAAAGCACCTGGAAGGTTTTAAAAGGAAAATAAAAAACAAGAGCATCAGCGAAATTAAGAGCAGCCCAATCAGAACATGCCCACATAAAGCAGCTTCTGCACTGTATAGTTGACACGTATGCAATATGTCACTACTGATTTCATAATAGAATGATGTATTGAGTATTTTAACAAGTTATCAATAATTACAGTTTACTTGGAAGGTTTCAAGGCCAAGCGCTGAGCCTAAAGTAATAACCCTGCCCAGCCTGTGAAAGATTACAAAACACTTTACTGGACAAAGGAGGTCCTTAAAGGACTATATTAGAAAACATATGTTGCAAAACATGCAGTGAACGGGCGTTTTCATCACACTGTAATGGGGACCAACAGGAGAATGCAAGGTACGCATTAGCATCATGCTAATGGATAAGTCATGATTGCAGGTCATTTTTAATTGAGTAATTGTGACGTTTCTGCTCTTAAGCAGTCTGTGCTGTGTTATAGTCTGAGAATGGAAGTGCTGAGACGGGGATAACAGCGTAGTCCCACGTGTTAAATGAGGATATGGTGAAGACACTGCTCCAGTGTGTGTGTGTGTGTGTGTGTGTGTTTGTGTGTCTGCCTGTCTCTCTGCCAGTCTGTCTGCAGAAAACCTGTCGCTGGTCTGTGATGTGCCCCTGGAGGTAGCTCAGTGCCAATATCTCTGCACAGTGGGCACTGTTTCCAGTCTGCTAGACTACATAAGCCTGATAATCCTGTAAGAAGCTTGTCTTATTGTTTTGGTGTGGGCATCCGAGGTGCTGCCCACCGGGTGTGGCATTTGTTGGTGTATTTTCTTTCACCCACTGTCTCCACATGCAGGTTTGTCTCTTTAGGTTTGTACACTGACACATTTACTTGACACAAGCGTTTATATTGTTTCCACATAATTAAAATTGTACATCTATGTACATTTACAGCCTTTGGCGGATGCTCTTATCCTTAGTGATAAAAAACGCACCCCCTTCCCAATCTAGACCTAAAATGAAAGAAGTTACACAGAAGAACATTTTTTTGTTTACTTTTTTGTTTGTGTTAATGATTTTAGTAAGTCACCAAAGAACCAGAAGATTTTCAGTTTGGTATGAGTCACAAGCGTTGCCTGCAAAGGTTTTTTTTGGGTTTTATAGCAACCACACAATCCCACTTTGCATTATAATGGGTTAAATGCAAGTCGTCAGTCTCCATTTAATATCAGTGAGGGTTTCAGCAGTTCTGATGAAGTTCATTCCACCACTTCGGTACCAAAGCGGCAAAACGTTTTGAGGTCCTTCACCATGACTTGGACTTGCATTGTGCAATAACTGGTGATGTAATATGTTTGGAGGCTTATTTGAATCAAGTAAATTCAGTGCATTAGTGTGTGGGTGCAGCCTTTAAGAGTTTTGGGCTTGTGGGTTTTGAGCGTGACTGCAGTGTCACATCTCTAAAACCACAATCAAGCATTTCGTCAGGACATTTGTGGTCTCTAACTGCTGGTTTCAGAAGATGACATTTACTCTTTAGATAACTCATGATCCGAAGTGGGAGGGGTTTTTGATCTGCTGTTGCAACAAGTTTAGAGCTTCTGGAAATGGGCTTGATGTCGGTGACAGCTGGTCTATACAGTCAAAGCCGAGCTTCTGAGGGAACTGAAACAGGATCTTTTTCTTCCTTCCAGGGTTTAAATCATGTATAGAGCGAACAGTTGTTGCACTAAAGGTCTTGCTTTTACCCTTTAATCATCAGAAAACTAATTTTTACGTAAACACGTTTAATGTTGGAATGTGTAAAGTTTTCAAAATCTACCATTTACTCCCCAGTTTATGTAGTTGCTGTTTTGTGATGTCACAAAGTCCAACCCATATACAGATATGCTCTAGCCCCTACCATTCACACTAAAAATTATAAGGAGTATTTCAGTCTGGACTGAGGCACAATACAGAGCAGCACAGTTGCAAAATCTGAAAGTTTATTTCTATGGAATCATGAGAGATTGGGAAAATGTCAAGTGAAAAGACATTATGACGTTTTTTTGGTACATAAATCCTTGTGAATGTCATAAGTAGAGCTCAATATAAATATATGAAATGCAATAAAAAATGAAGGATATAGGCCATCTGAAAGCTTACTGTTCAGTACCTACATATACACAATATGAATTGATCTGAGTATATGTCTAAAGACAAGAAGGGAAATATTGTGCTTATTGTTAAAACAGGAATACAGTTTGATATCAACACAGTTTAGCTTTCAAATTATTCACGTTTAACAATAATTGTGCGAAGACAATTTTCTAATGTAGACACACCATGAATGAAGTAAATTCAGTTCATTCCTGTATTCAGTGTAATGACCCTCGGGCAGTCTGCGGATGCTAAGGTAAAAGGCACTTCTTGATTTTCACATTGTTTTTTTTTCCCCATTTGCAGCTAATGGCAACGAGAGTAAAACATACAAAGGAGACCGATCCACCTGTGGCCCCTCTCGCGTCCTCCACGTGCGCAAGGTTCCTATCGAGGTCTCCGAAGCTGAGGTCATCTCGTTAGGAATCCCCTTCGGCAAAGTCACCAACCTGTTGATGCTCAAAGGGAAAAACCAGGTACGTAGCCGCAGCCCTTTATTCCTGTATCTCACCTAAAGGGCATCGATTAAGAGTCAGTTCATTCCTCCTCACTTTCTTGCTCCTGCTCTCTCCAGTCTGTTAACCCAGATTTGAGTTCAAATGAGTTATTTTTAAGAATATGTAAGATTAGTAAAACACTTTAGATAGGAGGCTTCCAGAGTGTTTTCTAGTCTTGATACAAATTCTCCTTACTAATGCATAATTACATCTGTGGTAATTAACACAATAATCCTGCAGGATACAAAGTTAAACTGTTGATGAGGTTGAACCCTGTTTGAGAAAACTTGATGATCTGTGCATTTTCCAATTTAAGCATCCCTGGATCTCACATGGCTCTCTACTGCTTACCTAGAAATTACTATACAGGCCAAAATACAGAACTGTGCAAAAGTCTTGAGGCGTCCCTCATTTTCTCATATTTGGTTCCTAAGAGCCAGACTTTCTTCTATTTTAATGTTGTATTGGGAAACAGTCCTCCAGGCTTTCTGAAAGACTTTCAAAGTTTCTCATTTCGTTTGTTAAACCACACAGTGTCCTACGTATTAATCATTGAAGTATAAAAAGTGCATCTATCTTACAGCTTGAACCAGTGAAGAAACAGGTGCAGATGATTCCAGATGGTCAGGCGGTGATCGGTATACTGGTGGTGCTGAATGCTGAGTGGTTGATACACCTTTACCTTTATCTGTCACAGTAAATCATTTGTTCCCATTTCTTTCATTTAAGCTACTTAACCTGCCAAAGAGAATAGAGTTTAAAAGGCATAAAATGTGATTCAGGTGATTCAAGCAAATTGCGAAGAGGTGAGGGATGGCTTAAGACTTTTGCACAGTACTGTATTAGTATTTAATAGGTTTGTGGGATTCTGCCATGAATGGGCAATTCTTCACTTGACACAGCAAGCACTAAAACCAAACTTGTATAACTCGCAGGGCACACTATATAGGGAATAAGGATCCATTTAGGATTCGGCTTGGGTTCACTGCTGTTTCAGACATATAAAACACTGATATTTGAGGCTTGTAGGACATTCAGTTGAAACTCTTTTTTTAAATTCAAGGCCTATGATATTAATGAAGGAGAGTTTTAATCTGTTGGCTATCTTTAGTCCAGGTGTACTCCTGCTTGTTTACAACAAAAACCTGCAGCCACACCGACCCTTTGTGTATAAAATAAGGCAGGCCTGTTTTAGTCTGTTTAGCTGGTAATAGTTGGGGTGAGTAAGTCATCATCCCCTTCAGTTTAACTAAAATTGTGTTCATACTTGATTTGTTTCATTCTCGGCGCAGCAGTTTTTAGTGGCTTGGTGTCTTAATACAGAAGCTAGTTGTGGTGATGTTGTCAGAGGTGTGAGTATTCTGAGCATTTCACAGTAGCTTTAAATGCACCTAAATCAGTCAGATTTTAGGAACAGAGGAATCTGTTTAATAAAACCGATTCAAAGAGTTATGAGGTCCTCTGTTGATTCCTGGTCCTCACATCTAGAGGGAGAAGCCAAACCTCAAGGATGAGGTCATCTTTCAGTCCTGTGGTCTTTGTTCCGTTTGTATTGGTGCTCTCCTACAGATCCTAACGTCATGCATCCACAACAGTCTGGCTAGATGTGTAGATGAAAGAGACTTCATGGATGAACTGAAGATCTGAGAGACTGGTGTATCAGTCCACTCATGTGGAAATGGCTTTTTGTGATGGTATACACTATATTTATATAAATGTAGATCTGTTATATGCAGAAGTCACTCGTTTATTCATTTTTGCTTCCAGGCTTTCTTGTATTTTAATGTAGTCTTGAAGAATTGTTCTCCAGGCTATGAGTCCCTGTACCTGACCAGTGAAATCCAGAGGAATTTTGTTTTTTAAGCCAACATTTTACATTTGAACATTTTATTTTATACAATACTGTATTACTATACATTTATACTAAATGTGTAATTTAGTCTACTTTACATACATATATGTATTTTTTTTTACAATACAGTCTTGTATATTTATATTCCTAGATTTTATACTGTACATTTTTGAACATTTTATTTATTTGAACATTTTAATTTATACTATACTGTGACATATTTTATTTTATTCTGTTCCATTGTTTCTATTAATTTTGCTGCTCTTAACTTTGTACTGTCCACTTTCTGCCGTGTCCAAGCAAATTTCCCACTTGTGGGACTAATAAAGGTTTATCTTATTTTATCTTATCTTATTCATTCAAACAAAGCACTAAATAAACTAAACCAGTAAAGAAACAGGTGCAGATGATTCCAGTTGATCAGGCGGTGATCAGTATACTGGTGGTGCTGAATGCTGAGTGGTTGGATTTCTTTTATCTAGGCAATTTGCAGCCTGTCTCAGTAAAAGATTTAGTCCCATTTCTCTTATTTGATCTACTCAATATGGAAAATAAAAGACAGTTTGACCCACATAAAATAGTATTTCTGCAACAAAAAGGTGATTCAAAGCAAGATATAAAGAAATTAGTTGCTCACGGCTGTACTGTGTTGGTTTTAATGCATTTAAAACAGGGATTCCTAACTTGAGTCCTGGTGTTAAGCACGGTTTGGTAGTTTCCCTTCCTAAAACAGACTTACTAAACCTGAAAATTGGTTGAACCAGTTGTGTTTGAGTAGGGAAATCACTGTGCAGGATTCTGACCCCCCAGGACTGGAGTTAGACATTTCAGAGTATAATATTTATTTTCAGTAAGCAGCTCAAAAACACTATGACACAGTGCACACAGCATGCCGAAGTGCGGGCTTTTTCGCATGCTTAGTTTTCCACCGCCTTTTTGCGCTTCATTAGCGATGCCAGGGAGGGGAGTGAAGTGTGCATTCTTTGAAACACATCAAGGCCTGTTTAAAAAGAGAGCCTCATAAGAAGCCTAGCAAGAACTGGAGTGGCCCTTCATATTCAAATGGTAGTGGGCACATTTAGACCAGAAAAGACAAGCAGGTTTTCCCTCATTGCTGCTGCTGATGCATAAATTTGGTCATACTCCTTGGTTTGATTGAGCTTCAAAAGAGCTCGTTATTGTTGGTCTATGCATCCATCGCTCTCTCACACCTTGCTTGAGCAAGTTGGAATAATTCGTCTTTATGCAGGCGTGGAAGCGGGTACTGAGAGATTTTTCTGTGATAGGGAAATTCATATCCACCTTGCTGTGCTCAGATGTTGCGCTTTTATTTGGAAAGGTGAAACTTTGCCCGTTTAGTTTCTGAAGAGCTTCACATTTATTTCTGCTTGGTGGTCTTTTTGTTTGTTATAGAGGAGCACAGCAGCATACAGTCTTAAGCCACCCCTCATTTCTTTATATTTTGCTTTGAATCAGCTTATTGGTGCAAAACTACTATTTTACTTCTATCAATTTTTTTTTAAATCTTTGGCATATTCAGTAGATTAAATGGAAGAAATTGGAATAAATGTTTTATTATGTCAGGCTGCAGTGTGCCTAAAGATACAAGGAGACTAGATAAAGGAACTCCAACCACTCAGCATTCAGCACCACCAGTATACTGATCACTGCCCATCAGGAATCATCTGCACTTGTTTCTTCACTGATTTGTCTCTTAAGTTACATGTGCTCTGTTCACCTTGCTGATGATGCTCATTTTCATTTTCATTTTAGCTAATGTCTACCCATTTTAATGATTTTATTTTTTCAAGTAAAAAAAACAATGACCTGCTTTTGAGAAGCACAGACTTGAGCGATTGTAGTTCGAGCAGGCTGACACACACACACATATATGTGTGTATCCTGCATGCAGCCAGTTTTATATAGTGTGTGTGTATATACATATACATGCATACACACTCATAATAGGCAGAAGTGTGTTTATATTGACGATGCTTTCACAAAATCTCTAAACTGGTAACCTGAATTTACATTCTTAACATAACTGTTATTCAAAGTAATTTCAAGTCTTTTTATATATATCTATTCATTAAAGTGTTGAGACTTTAAGGACACATTGGTATACAAATAAAGGGACCAAACATGGAGGTTGTTCTTTATGACTAAACGTGTTTGAGCTTCAAGTGTCTGTCCATGCTGATGATGGCTTTCTTTTGTCTCCTCTCTTCGCTCCAGGCTTTTATAGAAATGGCTTCTGAAGAAGCAGCTATCACTATGGTAAACTACTACACAACTGCCACGCCCCATGTCCGCAACCAGCCCGTCTACATCCAGTATTCCAACCACCGCGAGCTGAAGACTGACAACCTGCCCAACCAAGGGGTGAGGACACGCGTCCGTACGCTAGCTTTACCAAAAACCTCTGCAGATGGGCCCCATGGTAACAAGATCTACATGTAACTATGGTTACACTGAACCTTTCCTTTTGATTCCATTCTGTTGGGCAATTAGATGATCTGATTGGGTGACATTTGCATAAACCTATTCGAGACACGTGAACAATGGGGTTGGGTTGATTGAGTGTTCTGTCCAGAGCTACTGATAAACAGCTGCATTAGGCAAAATTACCAGGCAGCATAGAGAACGGGGCCATCACTAATACTTTATAAAATTTTATTAAACTTGATTTTTAAAATGAAATACTGCAGTGAATCAGCAATGAATAGGCAGTAGTTTTGATAGTAGTGAGATGATGCATAATGCATTTTTACATTTAAGTCACTTAGACATGTTTTTGCCACATCCTGTTTTTCAGTATTCATATAATCCTTTTTTTAATGTATAACTATATAAGTGCAAACATCCATTAATACATTATATTTGTAGTATATAAACTATACATATATAACACACACACACATAGATGTAATACACTTTCCATGGGTGGCCCTTTATTAATTGCAGTTATGATCCAACATCTGGTTTGGCTTGATCACAGATGTAGTTGCATTAGATCTTGTCTAGTTTTACCAGGAAGTGTTGCCAGTGCTTCATACCTGTCCTATCACTGTCCCAGTTAGAATGATTTTTCCAAGTAACACCTCTAAACTGGTACTGCACTCAGCAACAGTTGAACCTTCAGGCAAGTACTTGGTGTGAAATGTGTGTGTGTGTGTGTGTGTGTGTGTGTGTGTGTGTGTGTGTGTGTGTGTGTGTGTGTGTGTGTGTGTGT
>JBBPDB010000036.1:1415813-1426421 GCA_037974465.1 Brachypetersius altus | reverse complement strand
ATGGAAAATGTCTATTCCCAGCACTACATAATCTAGGACTAGGCTTAATCCCTGTCTGGGAAACCAGCCCTATATGTAATATATGCATAAAATGTATGTTATTGCATTCAATAATGTGTGCATTAAACTGCTATAACACAGACACCAAAAGACATTCTGGTCTTTTGTTAGAATGGTAATATGTAGGTAATTACCATTCTAACATTAGATTTAGAACATTAGAACATTTTGTCCCTCAGCAAACATGCCTTTCCTAGCAGCATGTTCTTGTTTGTTATGTGGTCATCCTAAGGGATGCTTTTGTATTTGACCCTGTTTGGTTGCTGTTGGTAACCCTGTGTGTGTGTGTGGGTGTGTGTGTGTGTGTGTGTGTGTCTGTCTGTCTGTCTGTCTGTCTGTCTGTCTAAAGGTGCTCCTGGAATCATCTCTTCTCCATATGCTGGAGCGGCTGGTTTCGCTCCCGCTGTTGGTTTCCCTCAGGCTGGTAGGAATGCTCATACATGCCCATTCACTGGTACACACACACACACGCATTCTTTCAGCTTCTCACCCATGCATACAAACACACCCAAGTCTGATAATGAAGTTAGTGGCCTATGGCTCACGCCTCTATGATTGGAGATATTATCATGTAATGACCAGAGCCACATGCATGGCATGCCTTTGTTAGGCAATGAAACAAAATAGGATTATCCATAGGATTATTAGCCGGTGCTGAAATACTCTTTCTATAACAGACAAGAACACGCATTCATTCATACCTTTACTGATCTGGCTGTTTATTAGTATCCAGAACAACCTCTGTGTTAACTCTTCTGCTATATGCCGTTTGTAATGTGACCTTTGTTGTCTATTTGCTCACATATTAGGCAATAATTGAGGTCATGTAATATGCCATATTCATTAAGACATGTACATGTTTAAATGTGAGCTATCAGTTTGTATGAATTCAGTGTGATCCAGAGCACTGAGAAGTGTTTTCAGTGGTTGATCTTCATCAGAGATCTTCATCGGCTTCCATCCTTTCTTAATCTTTCCCTGCAAAACCAAGCTCCATTTTCACAGCATCTCGACCAGGCTGTGTCTCCCCCTCCATCTTTCTCATTTCCCCTATGCATCCAAACCTGCACAGCTTTGAAACACAGCAGTCAGTATCTGAGCAGCGGCAGCCGAAACTCATGTTGCTGATTAGACAAAACAGCACAATTTAAGACTGAAGCGCATTTCTGAAATGTTGCAAGATGGCAAATGTGCTGGGCAACATGATTGTGTTATTATTGTGATAAATTACATAACAATGTGCTTTTCTGGAGTATTGTTAGATCCACTGTTAACTCTAAGATAATTGGCCAGTTATCCTATTGTCTTATTATATTCAGTTTAACATTCTCAGTAAAATCATGGTGCTTCAGATGTCACAATGTCTTCTGTTTGCAGTACTGTGCAAAAGTCACATATGCAAATTGATTAAAGCCATTTTTCTCAGCATGTAATAAAGTGTCTTTCAGCTAGCAAAGTTAACATTAGAATAAACACAAACAAGTATCAAGATTTGTTTGTTGTTCAAAAAGTATATTTTGTGAGCTGAGAACACAGTTTCGGTTCCAGATTCCTCCTTGGTTCCCCCAGTTGTTTAGATTTGTGAAACTCCATCAGCAGCTCCTGATATTATCTAATAAAGGGCTGATTGAGGCAAACCTGGTTTCTGATGGAAACTACAAGTAATACTGGAATTCTTTGGCAAAGTGTACAAAAAAATCATGTTTTTAGTAATAATGTGTCTCACTTTAGTAATGAAGTACACTGCTAGTCTAAACAGTTTATTTTTGCAGGTGTCTAAGACTTTTGCACAGTATTGGATATCATGTCATTTTTAAGCATTTAGTCCAACCACAGTTACAAAGCTGAGACACTGCTGGTGGAAATGGAGGTGTTTTTTCCCCCCAAACGTTCTATTTCCTCTCTGACATTGTTACCCCTCTGGCCTGGTGGGCTCAGGTCTCTCCATGCAGGCTATGCCCGGTGCTCTGGGACCCCTCACCATCCCCGCCTCGGCTGTAGCCGGACGGATGGCCATCCATGGCATGGCCCCCACTGCCCTCCACTCTGTTCTCCTCGTCTCCAACCTCAATCCTGACGTGAGTGACCCCTCCCCCAAGTCCTCCCTCTAACCACATGGCCTACTAAACCCATCTTCTTCTAAGATCTTTCCCAGCCCAGAAGTGCTAGTGTTGCTAATGCAGATAACGAAGCTAGAATGCTGGGTGGGGAGAGGACTTTGATTGGTTTGGTCTGATGAGCTTACATTTAACCTGCTTTTGATATAACATCAATATGTGTTAAATATTTCACCATGAATCTTCCAAATTACTGCCCAAACATCAGCTTGGTTTATTAAGAAGATGCTTGATGCCTAACAATGAGTTATGCAGTGTATTATTCTGTATCAAAATACTGTAAATAAACAAAATGTAAGTGAAAAGTGAAAATGCATTGTATACATATAGCTTTTAGTTATAAATTAGAAATATACGCTCTAAATACTTGACATATGGATGATCTATATAATGCTATACTTGGCATTAAAACAAAAATAGTAAGATACACACATTTAGTACCCATACATTCAGATGGGTGAATACAAAAATTGAATAAATGAGAAGACGATCATAACAAGTGGTACAGGTGCTTGTTTAATTATACTATGTAGGTCCAGGTTACCTTGGTTTTTGCATCAAGATGGCAAGGGAAAAGATCTAGGAATTAGAATTTTTTGTAAGAAGGTTCATTGTTGGGTCCTGGAGCTTCTCTCACAAAGACCACTCAGCTGGCTTGTCTTAATATGCACAGTGACAAAAGAGATTCAGTAAAGGCATCAGTAAACAGGGCTGAAAGCTCATGTTCAGTGAGCATGATGCTCATTCATTAGTGTGATGTGTCAGAGCAGCTGTTCCTCAGGTAACTGAGAACATCAGTGCAGGACACAGTGGGGCTGTCAGCAGGAACAGTTCATCCGCAAATGCATAGAGTGATTTAATAGGGCCTCAGTGCAAAAAACCCTCATTACTAAGAAAAATGACCATCTAAGACGTCAGTGCTATATAAACCGAAATCACTGATCTACAGAAATGTGGAAAACTGTAATATGGTTAGATGAGCCATCCTTCATAAATGAATGAGTGAGATGTTTGGGACATACCAAAAGAACCGTACAAGCATACATTTCTTGAATAGTACAGTAAGGGGGTCCAGTAACTCTGTTTTGCTGTGGTGGTTTTTCTTTGGCATTGTTTGGGCCCACCTTTTCTCTTAGAGCGGTCACTGCAGATCAATACAAAGTTACGGTCACTGAGCATCTTTGTTAATGATAAACCTCTCGTCTGATGAGTGTTTTTTTTTTTGAATGATAGACTGTTTTTTGTGATCTCAACCCGTGTGAGCACCTGTGGGAGATCATGTTCTGATGTGTTAGCACCCTCAACCACACTCTTCAAAACACAAACTGAAGGAATATCCTTCAGAAGAACCCATCCGTCCAGTGAAGTTCCATAAACCTTAGATCTATCTATCATTCTGGTTACTCGTAAATATTACAATTATCAGTATTTCTCAGGTTTGATTAATAAGAGAAAAAAAACTATGTAATAGCAAAGCGTTCATAACATTAAAAGAATGTTCACTATTTCTGATCCTAGTCACACTGATCACTGTGGGCTTTTCCAGCAGTTGCCCAGCTGTTTTTTGAGTTGAAGTGGATATAAACACTGAAATGTGCAGGGCATGAGGTTCTCCAGAACCAGTTTGGGAAACACGGATATGAACACTTACAGGAGAAGCTTCACCAGAAGGATGTTTTGCTTTACAGCAACAGAAGTGGACATTAATCCACAGGGCTGGACTTTCTTCTTTACCAGCCAAATCAATTAATAAAGCACAGAGTGACAAGACACTGTGCATATTGATGCATGATTTCAAGCCAGTTGAACACCTGTGGGAGATTCAAAAAAATATTCTTCCAAAGAACCCATCCCTCCAGTGCAGTTCCAGACTTTAGATGGCACATTTTGGTTACTTGTAGTGGGCCAATACCTTCCTATGTTTTCTTTTGATTTGTCACCCATGTGTAGTTTTTCATTCCTGCTTTCTGTGTTTTAACCCTTTGTCTCTGTGGCAGATAATAAGTGTAATTCTCTCCTTTATGCAGAGTATATCACCACACAGCCTGTTCATCCTATTCGGTAAGAGCGGTTTTATTACTCTTCTAAATTAGATTTGGGGAGGGTTGTTTTTCTGAAGGCTGTGCAGTGCAGGGAGAGGCGACGGGGCTATTTCCTCACAAACACAGTCAGGAGATTACTTACAGATACAGAATGGCACCTTCCATCATATGAAAGTTACGTACCGGTACTCATCCTCTCTTTGACACACACACACACACACACACACACTTGTGTGTGGCTGTTATTGTCCTCACAATTTAATAAATGTCTGCAGCTGAACTGGCTAGACCTCAGTTTGAATGATGTTACTGATAGGCTGAAAAATTTATTTTCCTTTTTGTTCGTGCCAAACAGTGAACAAAACAAAACTCTGGATACAAAGCGCACGCTTGTGTGTGTGTGTGCGTGTGCGTGCGTGTGCGTGCGTGCGTGTGCGTGCGTGTGTGTATGGTAATATATAAATAAAGCACTTTTTCCTGTTAAGGCATGAGGTTTGGTGCATGCAGAGAAGGTGGATAAAAATATGAAGGTTTTCATTCACACTCTCTCTCTCCCCCCCCTCCCCCTCTCCCTTTGTGTGTAGGAGTGTATGGAGATGTCCACAGAGTTAAGATTTTGTTCAACAAGAAAGAGAATGCCTTAGTACAGATGGCGGATGCCACACAGGCTCAGCTCGGTATGTGGGAAGATCTTTAGCCGAACATCCTGCAAAATCCTTTGATCAGCTTCTATTATCAATCTGCTTTCTTTTTTAATTTGATTGAAACGAAGTCTGTTAACATCTCATACATTAGCTCATGCTTTTGTATGTTTCCTAGTGTCCTAAATGTGTTCCAGCAGTGGTCTGTACAGCAGTGGCCTGATTTGTACACTTAATACACACTCAGACATTTATTTTATTTTTATTTTAAATATTCTTTATTTACAGTATGCCATGCAGTATATTAAAAATGGCTTGATAATTCAGTATAGTTAAAGATTATCCTGCATTATTTTGATCATAAATATAGTATAATTCATCTGAACAAGCACTGAAACACTCATCTGGAGCTGTGATTGGTCAGGATCCTCCCAACATGCAGTAAAGAAACATTGTGATTGGTTAGAGGGCTAATTTGCATATTGCAGCTCTCTGAGACAGTACTAGAAAGGCTAGTATGACCACAGCGATAATGATAATAATAAAGTAGTTGAAGTAAAGTGGTCCTTTATAGTCATGCATCAACACACTACAGCACAGCACACAGTGTGAACAGTGTGAAATTCTTTTTCTTTATTTAACTGAAGTAGTAGGCAGCCGCCAACGTTGCACCTGGGGAGTAGGGTATGGGACGGTACTTTGCTCAAGGGGTACCTCAGTGGTGCCACAGGCAGTCGTGGGATTCAAACCCAACTCCCAAACCATTAGGAGTAATAGTAATCATGATGATAAAGTATAACTTATGTAGCACCTTTCTCAAACCCAAGGATGCTGATCAAATTCATTCGTTCATATTAGCCTGGACTGGGATTTTTTAGGATCTCCTCGGTTCTTCTTTTTATCAGCTATGAGCCATCTGAATGGCCAGCGGCTGCACGGCAGGGTGATCCGGGTGACCATCTCCAAGCACCAGACAGTCCAGCTCCCCCGGGAGGGTCAGGAGGATCAGGGTTTGACCAAGGATTTCAGCGGCAGCCCATTACACCGCTTCAAAAAACCTGGCTCCAAAAACTTCCAGAATATCTTCCCACCCTCAGCCACCCTGCACCTCTCCAACATACCGTGAGTGCCACACTGAAGTACATAGAGGAATGAGAACAGTGTGTTCCATGTGTGTTATATAGATATAAATGTAGAGTTTCCTAACCCTAACCTTAGCCTCAGTAACCAATGTGCTCAGGTTTATTACTGAAATCGCACAGAAAATAATGAAAGCAATAAATGCCTTGATCAGGTCCATTCGGGAATAGAAGGAAAGCTTTAAGTATGTTGAACTGATTAGTCACACATTATTCACCATTTTTTTGGGTTCTTAAGACAATCGAAATAATTGAATAATTAATGCTGCTAAATTGTTTTTGTAATTTTTCAGCCAAAGTGCTCATTAAACATGTCTCAAATTCATTTCCTTTCTCAGGGAAGAAGCACCAAATCATTATTAGCTCAAGCAAAATCTTTTAACTGCATGTGAAAATAAGGCTTGTGGGAAAACCAGGGCTTTTTTTTCTCCTATTTAAAACTGAATAAAAAGTGCGCTGAAAAATGTTCCCTGATTTAAATGGTTGCATACAAATAAGATAAGTCACTTTAACAGCTGTTTTCTCATAGTTGGCTTGTTTTTGCATCAGTTTTGTTCATGTAACACAATTTATTTTATTTGAATGTTGTAAATTCAAAGCGGTATTTTTTTCAGGGTGGTTGTGTTCAGCTATGGTTCGGCTGTTATATGTCTGTAACGGTTTTCTGTGTTTGTGTGCCCGTGTTTAGGCCCTCTATTGCGGATGACATGCTGAAGGACCTGTTCTCGAGTGCGGGATACACAGTCAAAGCATTCAAATTTTTCCAGTAAGTTCTCTTCAGCTCTGCCTGTTTAACACTAGTGACACTTTCTACATCCTGTTTCTCATGGTTAACAGGGAAGTGAAGTTTTCCAGATACACACACGCACCTAGACACGTGAATAGGTGTGTACACACCAAATCTGCCGTGACTCTCTGCCTATCCAGCCAAAATCAGTAGTCCAGATATTTCATTTTTTATTGTTTGGACTGTCCAGATACTGTACTACATGTACATTTGTGCCCTCTTTGCAGGTACTGAACTTGTTGATTAACCTCTTAATATTCTTAGTAACCCATTCGTGTATTTCCATTGGCCTGTATGTATTGGTCTCTTAGTAAAATCTATTGGTCTGTATGTTTTCTGATCTTACCTAAGAAATCATTTTTCAAATGTGTCGAATTTGCTTGCTTGAAAATTTTATTTGGCTGCCTGGGACTGCTGAATTAGACCAAAAAGAGAGAAAATCCATCTCTTTATTTTAAATAAATAAAAGACCATTATTTATTTATTATTGCTGTTTCATCTATTTAGACCTGTAATACGTTCAGTGGCATTTTTCCTTGATATACCAAATTTGATGGACAGTAATGGGGTTAAGGTTGTGAAAAGACAGCTGTTGGATGAATCTGGTGTAACGTTTAAATGCTTCCTTGCTGTTCAGACAAGCTGTAATGCACACACAGCACAGTTAGATGGCGGTAATAGATGTGGATCACTTCCAATGTGAGTGAGACTGCTGGACTAGGATCAGGTGTTGTCTTCTATAAGTTACTTCAGTACAGTACAGAACTAAACAACATAAAATCGCTAAAAAGCATTCCAACATGAAAAGCATGTTTACTCTTTATGAGCCATAGTCATACTGATCACTGTGGGCTTTTCCAGCTGTTCTTGAGTTGAAGTGGGTATAAACAATGAACAGTTACATCAATTAATAAAGCATGATACTGTGCAAATGTGGGTCAAAAATATTACGCTCTCAGAGTGATGATACACTAAATATGGTGAAGTGTTTCACAATGTCAGTGAAATCTCAGCTGAGTGACAACATGAGTCAACTTAATTATCAGTGTCATTATAGATACATCTGCCAACTCACCAACAGCTGAATTTCTTATACATTCATGCAGTACAGCACATCTCTTACATCCATCGTAAACAACAAGACCTTTTACAGCCAGATAAGTGTATTTATTTTATACAGTTGTAGTTTTAAAGTGGCAGTTTTAGTAGAGATTTGAACTTAAAGCCTCTGTGGAGGCAGTTAGTCTGTTGCATTCTTCTCAGAGTGATGAGTGATGGCGTAAGCAACTATATACACAACATTCACATATTATTATCAGGAATAACAGCTGAACATTTCTAAACTGATTGCCTTTGATGACCTGGGTCATGGACCGTATGCTTCATTTCCCTTTACAGATTGCATCTTTAAATGGTTTATAGGAACCAAAACATTTTATTGATCTATCTGTCTGTGTGTCTGTGTTTGTCTGTCTGTCTGTCTGTCCATCTATCTTTTTTGGAGCCAGTGTTGCATGTTGTCAACCTTTTTTTTTGGATCTGTATCTCACTGTGTTCCCTGCTAACAGGAAGGACCGTAAGATGGCTTTGATCCAGCTGGGCTCGGTGGAAGAGGCCATCCAAGCGCTGATTGACCTCCACAACCACGACCTGGGCGAGAACCACCACTTACGAGTGTCCTTCTCCAAATCCACCATCTAACACTCCCACCTCGTCTGCTCACTTCCTTCTTACAGCGCCTGGACGCTGCAGACTGGTTAATTATGTGTCACGACACCTGACCAATGAACAATGGACCTAAAAAAAGCAAAACAAAAAAAAAACAAAAACAAAAAAAAAATCGGGGTAGGTTTAGAAATGTATAGGGGGAAAGGTAAGAAGTTAGAGACTACTGTAAAGCCTTCAGGTAGAGACTGGAGGAGTTTTTGTTGTTAATTTTTTAAGACTTGAGGGATGAGGGAGCTTCCATAGCAAGGAAGCTGGCTCCTCTGTTCTTTACAGCCATCGCAGCGCAGACACTGACTGGTGACCTGAGGACTGAGAGCGAATTTGTTTCTGCACCGTTTGACTTTTAGCCGAGAAAGGCGAAGATAGACCCTCCTGTAGCCTGAAAGCCTTGCTGCATTCGACCACTGGCACTATTTACCATTACTGTTGGCTGTTTCAACCAAGCGGATGCAGCATCACACAGGCAAACCTCTCCGAATGTCTCTGATGTCATCACAAGGTGCTGCCGGGTGAAAGGCCCTGTAGCGACATTCCTACAGTAGCAGAAAAAAATGGGTGCGATGGACGAAAATGACAAAAAAAGAACGGCTCCCATTCCAGACTCGAAAAGTGCAGCTGGTTCAGCTTACCTCCTGCCCAGAGTTCGAACTGAAGACAGGCAACGTAAGGGGAACACTTTGTGACCTTCGTGTGTGTTTACTGTTTGGCCAGACAGTACAGATCTGTGAATAGATGGTGAATGGTATGCGTTGAAGTTCACCTGTGAAATGGGGGGAGTATATATTTTTTTGGTTTTTCCTTCTTTTTTTTCCTCAAACAGACAAGGCTGTTATGGGCACGCCTCACCTGGACCACTGCGTCGATACGTTCACATGCGACGGCCTCCGTGAGATGCTGACTGAGCCGGTTTTGCCGAACTGGAGAGAACCGTTTCTACTAAACAGGAAAAAGAAAACCACAAAAAAACGACCATTCCAGGAAAGCATGGCCAGCTATTGTTAATCTTACTGGAACACTCCAATCAGCAGTGCCCAGCTGTCAAGAGGCCCCGCCTCCTTTTCAGTTGTATTTTGAATGTGAATGATGTAGCCCCCCTTCATGATGCTTTCTGGTTGGGAATTGATTAAGGCTCCTTTCGACCCCCCCTTTAGCCCGATTTAATTCTCAGAACCAAATGCTTTTACTTACAACTTGTTTTTCCCCCCTCTCCTTTCTGTCTTGCGACACAATCTCTAGGAGTCTTGCCGGGTCTCCACCACAGAGCCAGACTTGGTGGAACGGAACCTTTACGAGATTCTGTTCTTCTGATTCTGCTTCTACGGTTTCCTCTTCTTCCTCGGCTGTGTGCCCTGTTTTCTTAAAGGGATCGTGCAGAAGTGACGGCGCTGAGGCTCTTCTTTTGTCACTAAACAGCAGCCACTCTCTTTTGCCTTGCTGTCCCACACTAAAGGCCTCCAAGTTTGAACAAAACCAAAATAAATTCACATAAAAATAAACAAAAACAGCGAAGGAGAGAGACAGAGAGTGAGAGAGACAGAAGAAAAGAGAATGGAGGTGTCTCTTGGTGGCACTGGTGGGAGCTGTCCCTGCTGAAATTCTTACAACTGCGTTACAGAAAAATCCATAATGTGTCGAAAATGTGCTGTAACGTAATTATGATGCATTGTATTGTGACACGGCTTGGTTAGCTCTAATATCCTGTGTGTATGTATGTATGAGTGTGTGTGTGTGCGTGTGTGTGTATGGGGCTGTTCAAACAAGTGGCTGAAATCTGTAGATCATCGGGACTATAGGACAGGGGCGCCTAATCCTGCTCTCAGAGAACGGCCTGCCTGCAGGCTTCCACTCTGACCCTGATCTAATGCAGCTTCTCCTGATCATAAACTGGATCAGGTGTGTTAAGCCCTATTTGAGCTGATCTAGTTTTACCGCAGGAGGTCCTGTAATGTAATGATTTGCTTTTATGGAATAAGACACATGTTCAATATTTTACCACAAAGTCACAATGAATAATTGGGCTTAAATTATTAAACACACAACACGAGAAAGGGTGTTCTTTATGATCCGCAAACACACCACACGAGAAAGGGTGTG
>JBBPDB010000036.1:1403576-1415713 GCA_037974465.1 Brachypetersius altus | reverse complement strand
AAATTTGTAAAGTCCAGTTTCATAATAGAAAGATCCCAAAATTTAGGTCCAGGAAAAAACATGCTGCTATAACAACATACAGGCTGATGCCGTAGTATAGAATAAAAATAATGTGTCATGCATGTATCTGTAGATTTAGCTATTATGAGGTGGATTGGATTACGGTAAACTACTATAGAAATCTGAGGGCTTCACATTACTTATTTGAACCCTGTTGATTCAATTATAGTTCGTAGTCACTTACATTACAGGCTACCCTCCCGCACCAGGTAAAACTACTCCAGCTCCAGTAGTGCTGATTATTACAGCAGGCTGATCGATCACTAACGCAGCAGGCCGACCTCTCCTGGCTCTCCTCTGCACAACTTTGTGCAAACAGGCAAGGTGCTGCATCGCGCTGCCAAGGTCAAGCCTTAACATTCCAAGGAGGGTCATGCAGAGCCACAAAGAAGCTCTAGAGGGCGCTGCTCCTGCTCCAGACTCGGCGTCATGCCTGTTTGAGTCCCACATCACAGAAGATCTAAGAAACAAAATTGGATCAACACACACTTTTTTTAAAAAATGCAAGAGTGCAAGGCAAGGGACAGTGTCTTTATTTTTCTTTTTTTTTTTTCCTTTCTGCTAATTTACCTGAAGCGATTCCACACTTCGCTAACACTTCTCAAAAGAAATTGAAAGAATTTTTTTGAAGTTTACAGTCTTAAATAAAGCAAAACTATTCAGGTCTATATATCTTAAGGATTGTCAAGATTTTTTGGAAAAAAAAGAAGTTACTTATTTTTGGTAATTTGTTCTTTTTTATGGAGAGAAACAGAAAAAAAAAACAAATTTGAAACCTCATCGGGTTTTTGTACCACTATAATCATTCAAAAAAAAAAATCATGGTGAAAAAAAAACATCATATTTACTGTGTATTTACTTATTTTTTTCTTATTATGTGCCTTATAATGTGTTTATAATCAAATAGGTTTTAGAAATATTACCTAAGATATCTTAAGTACTTTGTGGGGTTGGTGAGAGGACTGATTTCATTTTATCTTTTATGTTCTTGTAGGCTTTATTTTTTTTTTTTTTGAATTTTTTTAGATGTGTATTTTTGAGGGGACTCTGTGTGGTCTTTATAAGTTAATATTTGGTTCTTTGAATGCATGTTGGAGAAATGAAGGGTAACATCTGAAGAGCTGTGTCTGCTGTGGGTCTCTCCTCTCTGTGAGAGTCTTAGAGAAGAACAAAGTGTGAGGAGGCCTTGGAGGACGTTTCAGACTGGCGGCAAAATGGTTGCTTCTAAGAGAATTTGCTTTTGATGATCAGACTTAATATGAAGAGAAAATAATTTGAAATTGTCATTTTTAAAGAACGTCCTTAGTTTTGCAGAACACTCACCACTTCATCTGCTGTTTAATGTTTCCCCAACATTCAGATGCACATCGGGATCATTATATTGATGATTTAAAACGAGCAGAAGCCCATTAAGTGACTCAGCAGTTATTATCCTCTCGGGTTTGGTTCATAAATGCATGTTCATGTGGAAATAATAGCTCTTAGAGGAATTAGCAGAATGCCACTTGATTACAGAAGCATAAAACTACCTTGTATATGAGCTTCAATTTGACTAGCCGCGAGATTAGTTTCTGATATGTAATAAATGTTGAAGATGTGCTCCTTTATTCCGTAATCAAGCAGCTCATTGGGTTCTTATTTGTTTATGTAAATGATAAGATATGTTACTGTTGTCTCACTAGGCCATGCCAGTGTAACTGCAATTGCACAGTTAATTAGTTTCACATATATTACACACATTTCTGCTAGCCCCCATGAGCTTTTTAGTAGTGTCTTAGCACTAAGCTAATGCGAGTGCACATAAACGTTGTTTGCCCATTCTGCGTAAAACGCAGACATTTGAGGCTTGTCGAGTGCATTATCAGTGTTTTATCTAATACATATAACAGACATTAACATATTTGAGGATGCCGCAATTTTACGGTGACTCTTTTAGTAAAGAGCTACAGCTGCTGTTCTCCATTTCTATCATCTGACTAAAACCTCATTAAACTACAGCTTATATTCCATATCTAGAACTTCCAGAAGGCCTAGAGTGATGTTTGTTCTAACAAATATAGCCCCGCCCATTGTAAATCAAGACACGATTGGCTGATTGCGCTATCAATTCCTATTTATTCATGCGTTCATTTTCTGTAACCGCTTAATCCTTACTAGGGCCGCTGGACCCGGAATCTAGCCCGGGGTCTATGGGTGCTAGGCAGGGACTCACCCTGGTGGGGTGCCAGCCCACTTCAGGCTTCCTAATTATATCGGTTGTAATTTAATGGATATGGAGTCTAGCTTCAGGAGGCCTAACCAATGGGATAGCTTGTTTGACTTTATCTAGAGAGACAGTGACCACAGTGGAGGAAAAACTGACTGGAGTTTTTTTCAGTGAAATTAGAGTAGAAAAAACAGGCTTGATGAATATAAAACAAGTAAAAATGTATTCTCTTGAGTTCCACTCTGGTCACTTTCAGTTAAATGCCTTTATCTAAACTGATCAGCCTAAATCTTAATCTGAATCCAGTCTATTCCAAAAACAAGTCCAGTAGAGAAACCCACAGTGTCCAGTGCAGCTTTTCAGGTGTTCCCTCCATAGTGCTGTTTCTGAGCATACCTGTCTGAGACCTCCCCTTTGTATGTGTGTGTGTGTCTGTGTGGTTTTTGGAGTTTGATCTTATTTACTGTATCTTATATTCGATTCATTTTATGGGGGTTTGGCCTGTTTTGTGCTCTGTAGTGAAATGTTTATTTTTCTTCATTTTTTTCAGATTTTGTAAGGATGTGAAAACTGGTTAAAGGTTTAGAGTGTAACTGGTTAGAGTGTCTGCCTGTCTCTCTGCCTGCACCGGCAGAGTCGGCGTTCAGAGACGGAGAGAGAGAGACTGAGAGAAAGAGTTTGACTGATCTCCAGTGTTGGCGAGGGCGTTTGTGTTTGTGTGTGTGTATCGAATGCTGTTGAAGAGGCAGAGCGACACGCTCTCGCTCCTCTGCTGGCTGGGTGCGGGTACCATTTGTCTGCTTTAGCTCTAAAGCTTTTCATTTACAAACAGGAGAAAAAGCCAGACTCTCATAAACACACGGCACTAAAGCAGTTCACTCTGATAACATTTGTTCGTACCATCAGACTGCATCTCGAGCCTGTATTTTTTTTCTTTTTATTGTTTTTTTTTTTTCCTCGACTAAATCATTCTCGATCCCGTCTTGACTCAGGCAACATTGTCCCGCCATGACGTAAGACAATTTCCTGTTGATATCAGCCTGTCACTCAAAACGGTTTGATACTTTTAAGGTTATTATTTTTGGTTTTTCTTTTATTTTTTTTAAGGGTTTTATACTGAGAAACTCTCAAATAACACAGGACCAAAGTTTATGTGCCTTTCATCTAGCTTATTTGTAATGTTTTTCTTCTTGGATGTATATCAGAACCAACAACCTTCTTTTCTTTTTTTTGTGTGTTGTTTCTTTTTGCATTGTTGTTACAAAGTCTGGTTTCCACTGAAGCAAATGTGTCTTATGTTATTGATTTGTTTCCCCTAAAACAGAAGGTCAAGCCATATCATCTGCCCCACTAACCAACCCCTATTGTGATACTGAATGTTGATTTTTTTTTCTTTAGTTTTTTTTCCTCATCCCTTGTTGATCTGATTCGAAGAACCTGCATGGAACAGCTTTGCTGTAAGTTTATTGACAGCTCATGTAACCGAAAACCTTGGTCTCTAGGGTTAGGGTTTGGTTTAGGCTAGGAAGTAGATGCAACAGTCATCTCATCTTCATATAAGTTCAGCAAAACAAAAAAAATCTTAATTTCAAATGTGCAAGATATAATGAGTAATGAAATGAAACCAAAGGAATTGGGCTAAAATTGGACTAGTGGGGCGATGTTTAGCTGTTAACTGAAATGTTACTTTAAAGCAGAGAAGTGGAACCTTATGAATAATTAAAGTACGGGTGCAATGGCTGTTTTTCCTGCTCTTATATTCAGACTGCAGTTTTATCTGGGGTCGTGTTTGCGATAATTGTACTGAAAACTGAAATCACCTGCTGTAACGCTGCACAGAGCAGGATCGGCTGGCCAGTAATGATAGCTGGCATTTAAAGATGCATTATGGGTCCCTTTGTAGTCATGACAGTTTAGTGTGTATTTTAAGACAGTATTTAAAACAGACCACTTATGAACCACATATAATTTGCATAGCTTCATCATGGCAACCTAGATCATCATTTAACATCGTTCTAATCCAGATCACATTATGTAAATTACCTAAATAATGGAATTCTAATCTAGACTGTCACTTTAGGAAATTAAATAACAGAGGTCTAATCTAGTCACGTTAGGAACCTAAATTATGGAATTCGAATCTAGATCACAGTATGTTAGCAACCTTAATAATGGACAGCACGATAGCTATTTTCCATGTCTGATATCAGTCCAGTGTCTTTTTCCCTCTCTTAAATGACTAATCTGTTCATAATACATTTTCCTGCCTTTCAAATCCGAAATGACTCCTTACTTCCTCTAGGGGGCGCTGTGTAAGTTATAAAATTCTGTTTTTACAACCATGTAGTGCACAATTTGTCCATTTTGGAATTCTGTGCCATGGCTCTTGGTTTGACAAATTTAAGCTGTTTGGGTGCAGACTTTCAACTGCGTAGTGCGTTAATGTAGGACGTAGGGAACCATTTAAGCCGTTATGTTACGCAAAGTTTAGTTCTGTTTTTAAGTGATAGTTTAGACCTTTTCTAACGTCCAGCCCAGTAATTGTGGCTCATTTTGCATTGATATACCCCTATATAACTTAAATTATGGTGTTCTAGATCATTTCTACATTAATAAAAATGTGACTCTAACCCACAAGACATTAATAACGTAACGCTACTCTACAGCAAGTTACATTGGTAACATAAGTGTAATGTTAACCTCTATCGTAGTATGTAACGTGACTGACTTGCGAAACGCACAAAAAAGTAACTCCTGTTGCACTCATACTTTAAACCTTGGCGTTTAGGTGTGTTTCTCAACTTCAGAATTCCAACCATCCTGACTTTTCTATTTTCTCTTTCCACGTCTAAACGATCCGGGCTACGATTAACCGAATTGAGCAGTGAATTTGCATAAAGGGAGGGACTAAACTCAGTGAGCTGTTGAGGTGGAGCTCAGGCACAGCGCATATACAGAAGTGCCTGCATGGACCTCAGAATGCTTGACACGCCTTGATATACCTAATTTATAGCTTGTATGAATGTTCCACTACCAAAAGGAAACAAGTGCTGTAAATAATGTGTTCCCTTTGTTTTGTTTTTATTTAACCTGGCCAAAAAAAACTGAAAAGAAAAGGAAAAAAAAAGTTTTCCGGGAACAAGATTACACACCTATAATGAACTGATTTTTATATTTATGAAAATCAACAGGATAAAACAAACACACACACAATTTGTCTTCTGTATTTTGATAGCATACCAGTACCAGCTTTCATTTGTAAAGCCGTTTATGTGACGTTGTGGGGAAACGGGGGAGAGAGGACGAGCAGATTCAGTTTATGAGTTTGATGTAATAAAATGCAAATAGAAGATAACTATTAAAGAAACATATTTTCTAATTTTTGCAGTGCATGGTTGATTGAATGTTTTTGGGGTTTTTTTGGTATTTTGTAGGAAATGTTTCTTTTTTCTGTTTTTAAACTGCTTATTACTATTATGCATAATCATTATTAGAGTTACAGCTATTATTATTATTATTATTATTATTATTATTATTATTATCAAGCCAGAGTCTCTGCTGACTTTTTTCCTAATCAAACTTTAATTGTAGCATGCCTTGAATAAATGTCATGACATCTGTACTTTCCTCGGCCCTCTGTCTCTTCATCTCTTTACCTCTGGGTTTGTGTCAGATGCTGTAGGCCTGGATCCTCGTCCAGTGCTGGATAACTGATCCCGGAACAGACTGGATCAGTGAGACCACTCGAAATGGTGGCATGTTCTCTCACCCAGTGTGTTCTGAGAGCAGTGTTCTGGCGTGGAGTCCAGGCCCGAGCTAACCCTTCCTTTCCGCTGCCTTTTCTCTGCTACAGCCTCTAACTCCCAGCAGTGACCAGTTTCAGGCCTGGAGGGCCACAGCGCAGGTCAGCCTTTTCCCTGCTCTGTCACAATTTAGCACAGGCCACTGCTGCTGAGTCACCCACACATCAAATTTACAGTTTTCCCCTCAGGTCTGGGACCAACAAGAATTTTTAAATATATACAAATGTATGAAAATGATTTTGGCCGAACTATCACTTTAATCTAATGCAGATATTCCCAACTCTTACACTCCAGTGTTTCCCCCGCCCTTAAATTATGGAAACTACGCTTGCTGAAATGAATTTCCAACCTGAGCAGGGAGAAAGATGACCCATCCTGGATTCAAACTGCTCCCCTCACATCCCCCAAGCTAAAGCTCACTGACCGTCACTCTGCAGCCCCGCTCTGCGCTCTGTGTAAACACTGCCAGCTTCTGTGTGTTCTGCACTCTGCTTAGCACACCTCCCTCTCTCTTTCTCTTTCTCCTTTTCTCTTTCTCTCTTTCTCACCGAATACAGGCCTGCTTGCTCTGAACAGTAACAGCAGAGGCTCGGTTTCACCCTCCCACACCGAACCTAAACCCATAATGAAGCAGCAGATATTCACCCATGACTCTTGCGCTCGTCGTGGGGTTAATAATTATAGCGATAGGCCAAAAATCATTTTTATGGTCACTCTCCCATCTGTCAAATGTAGCTGATGAGGCATGCTTGCTTCTTTTAGTGTTTAACTGGAATTGACACTGACAGATATATGATGTGGTTTGAGCCCTCATGAATAGTAATTTCTGCCTTTACATTTGTCCATATTCCTAAAGTAACAATGTCACCCAATGTTAGAAACAGCATAGCGAGTCCATCTTAGATGACTCAACATCTCAACGTAGTTTGAAGTGAGTGTGTAATTTAGGGATGTGGTTTTCACAATATTGAACTGATATTAGCTTCAGTTAGTGTAAAACTAAAGAAACAAACTTCAGACTCCAAACGTCTTAATTTGGGGTGTTTTTTGATGCTTGGTTTATTATTGAATCATACAGTATTGAGTGTTTTTGAGCAGGGTAAAGTGAACTCAGGTGGTGAAACACTGAACTGTATGATGCACAATTTCACAATTGCAATACTGATTACAAAGCTGAGCTGAGAGTTCACCATCCAAACAGAATGGGGTGTGGCAGAAAGTCCTGGACTGCTAAAGAGAACAACATGCAATGATTTGTTGCTGGGTGTATGCGTTATGACAGGTGCACGAATCACACAAAAACACTGGCATAGACCTTAAGGCTGTCTCACCTAATGACGTCTTAGCTTTAAGCAGACACACACCTCACAAACAAAATCCTCTGAAGCTGAATGCAAAACTGGCTGAACTTATGTGGAAATATGTCATTGCAAAACAATATGATTTACAGATGTTTCAGCCATACAGTAACAATAAACTCATAAAGGATTAAGGCATTTGGATGGGTGGGACACATGTGATAAGCATGGTTGAGTAACAATTTCCTAACTGCACAGTCTCATTTTCTTTCAGTGATTTGTAGTTTCACTATAGACCACTAGAGGTTGGCAGAGATCCTAAAGTTGCTTGGCTGCAGAGTTAAACCACTTTCTTTAGCTGATCATATTGTAGTTACTGCACATGTATTTCACAATTACAATTAAAATCAATCCATGTATGTATACAACAGTTTCCAATTCAGATTATATATATATATATATAAGTGAGCCCATCAATATTAATTCAATATGAACAAAAG
Source organism: Brachypetersius altus (assembly GCA_037974465.1). NCBI lineage: Eukaryota > Metazoa > Chordata > Actinopteri > Characiformes > Alestidae > Brachypetersius > Brachypetersius altus. Next base: position 1,407,846 of record JBBPDB010000036.1, on the reverse strand, counting down.
TATTGGGGCTGCTCTTCAGGGATTGGGCTAAGACATTTTGGGCAACACCATCCAACACCTTTGGGATGTAATGGTCAGACCTCCCAATACTATTTGTCTACATAAATATAGACAAATCCCCCAGTTTTACGCGGATCAGGACTCACGGATCCAGTCACACACGGATTTTTTTGAGAACGAAACGGATCGTTTTATGCGGAAATCTCCAAACGTGGATCCTGCAAATATTCACCACATTTTTGTTATGCGTTTTTCGTGGCAATATGTTTTTTTACTCATTTTAGTTCTAAATGATTAAAACTATATAATTTACCAAAAAATTAAACAGTAATGCAAATATAAATTCAGCTAAATTTCCAGTTATTGGCTGATGTCCTCCTGTTTGCATTTCTACTAAAAGCCCTATGCCGCCCAAACGCCCTGCACCTTCTGGCAATGCAGCTCAGCATCTTGGGCGAGAATTACAGGCCGACAGCCGTGGTTCGGAGGTGCGCGTGGATTGCCCGTATTTGAAATGTTTCTGGAGCGCGTGGATTGCCCGTATTTAAAACGGGTCTGGAGCGCGTGGATTGCCCGTATTTAAAACGGGTCTGGAGCGCGTGGATTGCCCGTATTTGAAACGGGTCTGGAGCGCGTGGATTGCCCGTATTTGAAACGGGTCTGGAGCGCATGGATTGCCCATATTTGAAACGGGTCTGGAGCGCGTGGATTGCCCATATTTGAAACGGGTCTGGAGCGCGTGAATTGCCCGTATTTAAAACGTTTCTGGAGCGCGTGGATTGCCCGTATTTCTTGCTCGGGAAAAGTTCGCGGAAAGAGAAGATACAATATTTTATTTTGTGGCAATATATTATTCTTCATGTATTTTAGTGCCAGTTATTAATACAATACAACTCGCCAGCGGATGAACAGTAAATTATTGAACTGTGAAAATTATTGGTAATTACTCCTACATTTTACTCTATTTTTCTTTTTCTTTTTTTTTAATTATTACTGTATTTACTGTACTTATACAAAAGGAAACGACAGGCATACCAAGGAAAACGCCCCTGTATGAATTAGAGTGCAGTCTGTGCAATGGTAATATTATGGTATTTACATTCTAGTACTGCAGTTTACTGTGTAAACTGTACAGTACAGTACGGGTTTACCTTTACATTTTCTTTAAGGGTCATGAATTAACCTGTGTTTAAAATGAAATTAAAGTGTTCTGAGAGCAGATTTGGGGGCATATTTAGGGTTTACACTATTAAAATAGGCATTATTTTTCCCCACCAAAACACGTGTTTTTTCACTATAAGCAGGTGCTTTTGGAATGTAACCCCTGCGAATAACAGGGGATTACTATATATCTACATGTACAGTATGTGTGTGTGTGTGTGTGTGTGTGTATGTAGACTTAAGTATGCCTTTTGGACAGTCTTAGAGTCGTGAATTCTCTCAGGACAGGCCCTTTGTGCACTGACCTCACTCTTGATTGCAGATGGTTAGCTTTATGCTACATCAGCACACTTAAACCTTGATTATTTATGAACACATCCTTTCAAACAGCTCTTAAAGAGCACTGGCTCTGCTGACACACACACTCACACTCACACACAGCTGCTGACTGAGGCTCTTCATGCCTTCGCCATGTCCTGCCTTTCCTCACCCGCCGCATTCATCTGCTCAACACAGTCCACATTCACAGCCACGCGCTCAGCCTCAAATAAATCCATCAGAGGCTCTTTACAAACATCTTCAGTCACACCAAGCGCCATATGGCTTCCTCTTCAAGCCTCCATTAGACTTGAGACTGGCTAACTGAGGAGGAAGAGACCAATAGAAGAAATGCCTTGTAGACCTGAGACTTTCTTTCTTTAACTTGTAGATGTTTTATTGCAATTTTGCCATTCATTTAATTTACTTTAGAAATTTAACCTTATTAATTACTTACATGAGTGAAAAAGTGACCATTCTGTCATATGTGAACACACCACAGCACACAGTGTGAACAGCACTAAATTCTTCCTCTGTATTTAACCCATTCACCCAGTGAATCAGCAGGCAGCCATGAACACAGTACCCAGGGAGCAGCGTATGGGGATGGTACCTTGCTCAAGGATACCTCAGAGGTGCTTAGCAGTCTTAAGAATCAAACTCACGACCTCATGATCGCAGGAGGGATACCCTAACCCCTTGGCTACCAGCTGCCCCAACATTTTCATTTAGAATTTTCTAAAAAAAAAAACCAACAGTGCTTGAAGCTCTGAGAGGACAAAAAGTGACGCTGCTTGATCGGTGCTGATAAGTAAGGAGGTGCAAGTCCATTCCTGGTCTTGAAGACTAACCTCGCAGCTGCATTCTGAATCAGTTGGACAGGTCTCGTTACCTTCAATGGAAGTCCAGCCAGTAGAGAGTTGCAGTACAGTAAACCCTCAGAACCAAACTGTATAACTGCCAGTCCATCGGTGCCGGTAATACACTAAAAAGTTGTCACGCACCATAAAAAGAAGAAGTAGAAGAAGCCTGCTGCAGCATGTAGCTTGACTGTGTCTTGTCCTCGTTTTTTTGCTTGTCCTCAGTTTATTTAGTATTAGTAAGCTGTGCGCTGTCTAAACATGTGGGTAGAGAGGGTTATTTCAAAGTTTCTTTTGTGCACAAGTCTTTGTTTAGACAGGACACGCTGTTACCCCTGTGAAAAGCAAGGGATTACTGCAGTCCAGTTTAGAGATGACCAGAGACAGGGTGAGTAACTGTGTAGCTTCAGTGGTGAAGAAGGGTCGGATTCTGTTACCTTGATATGAGCCTTTTAAACAGAGGCCTATGTATCTGAAATCAGTTTATGGAAACACATAAACTATTGCCTTGAACAGCGGAAGATTTATGGAGTCACATCTAGTTCCTGGGAAGTATAATTCTCAGAAAGCCAGTTTTCCTGTAGAGATTATCACTCACATGTTGTCATGCAGCCAGGAAAGCTGCATTCCACAACGCCAGACTTTCTGAGGGATTAGGACAACTTTGCTAAGGAGCATTCAAACTGTACCTACACACAATGCACCTCTGTATGACACATCCTGTTAATCACCACCTTAAATGGATGAATGGTTTCGATGGTTGGCTGGGAGTGGTTACAGTGATGTATGCCACTACTAATGCATTTCCTTTAGACTTTCATCACATAACACTATTAGTTCTTATTCACTAAGGTTCTGTTGACCAGTAAAACTACTTTATTGATTTACACATTAGTATTGTAGTAGTGACACCGTAGTGATGTATATGTATATATACATAGAAAAAGAGAGAGAGAAGACATACACACACAGGTAAAGTGAATAACCTTGATTATATCTTTACAGTAGCACCTGCTGAGGGGTGAAATATATTAGGCAGTGTGGGAACAGTTCTTGAAGCTGATGTGCTGGAAGCGGAAGAAATGGGAGAGCGTAAAGATCTGAGTGACTTTGATAAGAATGAAGATGACTGGGTCAGAAAATCTCCAAAACAAACGATCTTGTGGGCTCTTCTTGGTCAACAGTGGTCAGTAGCAATTGAAAGTGGTCAAGGACAACAACAAGCAAGGTTATGGACGCTCAAGACTCACTCCGTCAGTCTGGTTTACTGATCCAGCAGAAGAGCTACAGTAGGGTACATTGCTGAAAAAGTTCAAGCTGGCTCTGACAGAAAGGTGCCAGGAAACAGTGCATCACAGCTTACTGCATATGGGGCTATCTAGCTACAGACCGCTGGAAGCAGCGATACATCATTTGGACAGCCAAGTGTGTGTGTGTGTGTGTTGTTTACCTGGATAAGAGATAGTACCAGGATGCACTGTGGGACTAAGGCAAGCAGGAGGAGGCAGTGTCATTCTCTGGACAGTGTTCTGCCAGGAAACCTTGTGTTCTGGTATTCATATGGGTGATATTTTTCGTGTAGCACCAACCTAAACATTCCTGCAGACCAAGTACATCCCTTCATGGTAATACTGTTCCCTAATGGTAGTGGCATCTTTCAGCAAGATAATGTGCCTTGCCACACTGCAAAAAATGCTCAGGAACAGTTTGAGGAAAATGACAAAGAATTAAATACACAGTGTTGAATACACAGCATTGGGCAGGTGGTTTTAATATTATCAATCATTGGTGTGATGTTGGTGTGGTGTCACGGTCCCCTCCTGTTCACTTGTGAGTGTGGAGAGAGCACCAGAGGAAACCGCCATGTTGCACTTGAGACTTTTATTTACAGAACTCATACTGGCTCGAGGGCCATACAAAGAATAGCATAA
>JBBPDB010000036.1:1384539-1402132 GCA_037974465.1 Brachypetersius altus | reverse complement strand
AAGGACTCCAGAGAATGTTGTTCTTTCACCAGTTTTTAAAGCACTTGCTCTGAATGCACTTTGTTCATGCACTATGTACATAATATTAAAATGCACTTTTTAATATTAAAAAATTAATATTATTAATTATTATTATTTAAATGCTAAATAAACATGTTCATAGTTTTGTAACATGGGGATGGGGAAACACTTGGCCGAAAACCGAAACCGAAAACCTAAAAAATATATATATTATTTAGAGGTGGGCATAGATTAATTTTTTTAACGCCGTTAACACCAAGATTCCAATGAGATTAACGGCATTAAAAAAATTAATCTATGTATATAGAAACACATATATATGTGTGTATAACATGCATTATATATACATACATACATACATACATACATACACACACATATATATATATATATGTACACATATATATATACACACATATATATATATATGTATGTATGTGTGTGTGTGTGTGTGTGTGTGTGTGTGTGTGTGTAGGGGTTTTATAGATATTTTGGTTGGACTGAATGGATTGAGACTTCAAACATTAAAGGAAACAAAACAGCTCACATATAACAGTTGAAAACCCCAGAAGCTGCTTGTGTGAATGAAGCGTTGTAGAAGAGTCATGTGCACAGAATGTGAGGGGATTTACTAAGGGGGCACATGGTCCATACAGTGTTCAGTGAACTTATGGAACATGACATTCCTTCAAAAGTAATAATAGTCTTTTGTTCTACAGCAATATTTCTCCACGCCTCTTGTAAAGTTCTCAATCTTAGAAATCAATTTCTGCATTTTCTGCTTCTCATCTTCCTCCACATCTCAGATATCCTGTTTGGGTCTTTTGGGTCTACTGCAGATATCAGTCATCTGTTTCAGAAGCTACACATCCTCCGAGACACTTGTTGTCTCACAGTAGAAGGATGGTAAGGAACTGCTGTTGAGTTTTTCTGATCAGCAGCAGGAATTGACCTTGATTTCCTCCGTCAAAGATTTAAGTACTGTTTATTAATGTGTTGGCAGCCATTTTGGTGATCTATATAGACAGACACACACACACACACACACACACACACACACACACACACACACACAAAACTCTACATATACTGTATGAAAATTCTGTCAGTAGCCTATAGTAATGTCCAGTTCCACAGTTTCAATCAGATGATATCCCAGGGAACACTGGGAGAATGAAGACTAGCTTGTGCCTCCCCGGAGTCACTTGAGGTGCTATTGCATCACTTTAAACTACTGAACACCTCAACACTGCTGAATGCTAACTGCCAATTTGGTTACATTAGCTAACAGGAAAACATTCTAGCATCAGGGATGGAGGTCCAGCGTACTCACCCTGAGAGACCAAAGCCGGTACTGCTTTCTTAAATGACTGTGGCATCACTGGGGATCGAACTCATGAGGTTAACTCTTTGACAGCTGTAAATATTGTGTAGGCTGTTCTTTGATATTCTATCCATTTTGCTGAACTGTGCTGACAACACTCAGCAAGAAGCAGATGCTTATCTCACAAACCACAGCACTCAGCACTCAGATCACTCATGTCCTGACACACGGTCTTAGAGCTGACTGAAATATAAAAGAATCTGTCTGCTGGTATTATCCCAACTAAGCAGTTAAGACAAGCAAATGCATTATTGCAAGTGGTCTGAGTGCAAGTCATTATGCTGCATAAGTGACACATTTTGCCTCTCCAGTAGAACAAGGCCACTAACAACAAGTGCCCAATGCCTAAAACTGGACTGCAGTGTCTCTTGCATACAGCTGTTTCTTTAAGTGTGCACTATAAAAATGTTTGCACTGATTATACTACACATCTCTGTTACACCTCTATTATGTTACATCTCTTAACATAAGTATGAATATTGCTACTACTACCACTACTGAAGAAAATTATGAAAATATAATCCTAAAAAAAGAAATTAATGACTATACTATATTGCCACCTAGGCTGGACCTTTCCATTTCTACCAGTCACTACCAGTCTTGCACATCCTAGAGCCCACAGACCTTGTACTTGTGGAATAAAGATACCCCATTACATACCAAAATTACAGCAAGAGATAAACAAGCATAAATACGCTTATTATGGTTTGTTGAAAGGGCTGTCTATACAAACCCTGATCCTGCATGGGCCACTTTAGGTGCACAGTCCATTTATTGGTACAAAATATGGATAAAGTATCAGGACACACCTGATTTTCAGGATGAACTTGACTGGCCCACACAGAGCCTTGACATCAACCCCTGGAGATTGAGAGCCAGGCCTTCTTGCCACATCAGTATATGAGCTCATAAATGGTCTACAGAACAAACAGGCTGAAATTCACACAGAAACTCCGAAATCTTGTGGAAAGCCTTCCAAGAAGAACGGAAGCGGTAATATCTGCAACAGGGGGACCAGCTCCATCTAAAGTCTGTGTATTCAAAAACAGTCTAAATAAAGCCCATACAGTGTATGTGCAGTTGGTTGCTATACTCTTTGAGCAATGGAATGGTCCCACCACTGACCTCATCTGAGTGGGGGAACTCTTTCACTTCAGATGTGATACCAGTGTCATGGTTTGTGTGGGTGTTGTATCAGGGACGGCATTGTTGCTGTGGGCTTTTGTTTTTACTCACTATGTTCTCTGTATAGTAGGTGTAAGTGGAAAGTAGTGTGAGCTGTTCTGAAAGGGTTGAGACAGCAGTGCAGTAGTGCTGGGAGGTGAGAGGCTGTTGTCACTTTGGTTGGACCAGTTCAAGCATGTGAGCAGAGGCCCAGGGGCAACATGCATAACCTGGAACAAATCTCATGCCCTACTTACACACACACACACACACACACACACACACACACACACACACACACACACACACACACACACACACACACACACACAGTTTAGCTCTAGTATGTGTCTGGAAATGCATTGGCACTCTGCATCAGGAGTAAAATTGTCAAATAGAGGTGAAAGGACATAGACACATTTGCCAAATCTTTTTTTAGGTTAATGTAGTACATAACTGCTCTTAAAAGTGTTTTTTTTAATATATACATTTACATTTAAAAACAGACAGTTATGAATTTGCGTTGCCAGTGTCACAACCACGAGCGCATTTACACACCACTCCTTCAGCCTACAGCAGTTCAGATGATAGGATAAGGAACGAAAGATGGGAAGAAAAACAATCAAACAACAAGTTGTTCCTGGCTGTCAGGAAGCAGATTATTGCAACCTTCCAATGAATTTCCACATTTTGTTCATCATAAACTCATTCTGAACCTGTTTTTCCTGGGAAATTCAATTGAGGAAGCATTTATACATATATTCAACTCCAACATGGCAATATAGAGCTGGTTTGATTCATAGAGTGAAGAAGCAGGCTTCAGGAGAAAACATCAGATACCCATTTTCCTGTAACCCTTTTTGGACCCGCATGAGCCTTTCATTAAAATTACCAGGCACCTACATAAGCTTAATTACATAAACTTGACTTAGTTTATATCAACAGGCTTTCATTGATATAAAGCATTCATTGTGACATTCCTCCTCAGTAAGTGTTTTACTTATAATAAGTCTTTATAATAAGTCTTTATAAATGTCTATATATGTTTGTCAGGTGTAATTTAAGGTTGATCTAGCCTTTTTTCATTGCTCTCAATGTACTTCGACTAAACTAAACAAAAAAAAGAAGAATTCAGTACAGTATCTACCATACCGCAATTATTCAGAGTGCAAACAAGAGTGTTGAAATAAATACAGTGTCATTAACTTTTAAGTCCATTAAAGCATTAGTTGACACAGTGGAACACTTGAACTCTGCCACTTAACATTGAGAAAACCATGCCAGGTGTCATGAAGGTGAAGTGACCATCTTGATAGTACATGAACACACCACAGCACACAGTGTGATAAGCCCCCCTCCCTCCAGACATTGCAAATAGTTATGCACTGCCACTTTGTACTTTGTACTCTGCTATTAGCATTGTTTGTACATATCCACTGAACATACATCCAGTATACTCTTGCACATCCTTGGCATCTTTGCTCTGCACTATATTACCTCAATAAATAGTACCTCAAACCTCTCCTGCTGTCCTCCTAAATGAATGTCTGTTGCACTGTATTGTTTAACTTTTTGTTGTGCGTTTGTTTTTGTGCTGTCTGTGCATCTGGGCCTGTAGGAAAACATATACTATATATTTGATAAATCATATATTGTGTATGTGAGTGGATTACAATAAAAAACGACTTGACTCGGCATGGCGGCACCAGGTCCGCATGCATTCCTGCTGGTTGAAGATGTACAGGAAACACTGAAGACAGTCCACACACATTTGGAGATGATACAAGAACTTACACTATGGTGTTGTTCACCAGAGGAGACGATCTTAAGAAGACCACCAAAAAATTCAGGACAGAACACAAAAGACCTCATCAGAAGCAGATACCACATGTTCAACAACAGAATTCTTGAAAAAAGACAGGGGTGGGGGTTTTGGTGGGCATCGTGGACTGAATCCTACCTTCAGGACCACCACAGGATTCGTGAGCAAGGCCCCTTAACCCCGTTTCTCCAGGGAGACTGTCCCCTGTAGTTAGGGAATAGAAGTCGCTTTGGATAAAAGTGTCTGCTAAACGCCGTAAATGTAAATGTAATGTACTGGAAAAGATCAACTCCTCAGTGTCAGTGAATGGAAAGAGATTCTACACTAATGAGATATTCCATCAAGTTTAGAAAGATCCACACCTAGAAAAGGGCAGAATACTGAAGGAGAGAAAAAATGAGGAACTGAGGGCTAAAGAGGATAAAATACGGTGATGATGATAGAGAATGTTGAAACTGCTGTGGTACCAAAAACAGATGAAGAAACTCAGTGAGCAGCAAGAGTTGAAAAGAAGACTACTTATTAAGTAGTTGATATTTTGTCAGCTGGTAAGAACACAGGTAGGGTTCCAGATTTCGCCTCCTGCCATTGCTTGTATTTGGGGAAATTACATCAGAAGCTCCAGTTTTAGTTCAATTTAATGAAGGACTGAGGCAAACCAGGCTTCTGATTGAACTACAAGCAATACTGGGCATCAATACAGGAACACACTGATACTCTGAACATAAAATCACTATTTACTGTATGCTCTAAACGGTTTTTAAATATTAGTTTTGCAGGTGCCTAAGATTTTTGCACAGTACTTTAAATCTTGGACTCACCGCAGGACTCCCAGTTTCAGTCCTTTGATCTTAAAGATCTATATCTTGTGTAGGCTCCCATGATTGGGAGGTATGTCCAACATTTAAGCCCTAACCTAAGTCCAAAAAACATATTTTAAGTGTCTGTGATAACTGCAGATACATGTAACTACTGCTGATGTGTTCGCTGTTGGATTGCAGCAGATTAGCTCATGCAAATGTTCATCAACTACAGCTTTTACTCACAAAATTACATAGAGCACACTTGTGTGATGACATTGGTAAAGACATGTAATTATGCATCACTGGTAATTAAATATTTATTAACAATACTTAATATCAAAGTGGCTATAACAATAATATCAAAGTCATGGCCACCAGTTTTGGTGCATGATTTTTGTACTTCAGTTCAGCATTTGAAATACAGTGAGCTGCAGTAAAATATTTCTTTAATTTTATGCTTTCATTCTGTAACTGAAACTGCACCCAATCCCCTCAGGTCATACACTTGCCCAAGCCTTTATTTATCTGTGAGAACCTGTATGGAGGAGTGTTTCCACCCACTGAAGCTTGTTGGGTTTTGCAGGGCTGCTGCTCAGAGCAGTCTACATCGTCTTCACTGCACTTCAGTTCAGCACATTACTGCTGAGTGCACACAGGCGGGGAAGGCGAAGAACGGAGAGAGCGCTGGGAGAGAAATGGAGACAGATCTCAAGTTCTGTTTCACTTCCTCTTGCATTTCACTTTTCCTCTTTTCTTGCTCGCTCCTTCGGCCGTATGTCCCTCTCCAATCTAAAGAGCCTCTCTTTAGGTGGGACCTCAAATGGTTTACTGTAGATTTATTCAGGATTTCCAGCAGTGATGGCTGCCTCTCCAGTAGGTTTAGGCTCACCTGCTCCAGGCTGCACTAGAAATAATTCAACCCTCACCAAACTGGACTCTGGTAACTGGACAACTTCCTTGGGAATCTTTATGGTGAAGTGCCTGTTTTCATTGAAGTCATGCTGTTCTTGCAGGGCTGTGGCCTGGTGTATGACACTACCCTCCCAACAGTGACCTTCACAAAAGCCCAAGAGTCTTTCTTTGTATGAGCCCATGAACGGAAAACAGCTGTACTGAAGACTCAGCAGCTTTTCAGGTGAACAGTCAGAACCCCAGTCGACCTCTGACTGGAACCAGTTCAGCTGGACTCGCTTCCTCAAACCACCACCTCGTCCTTCTCCTGTTCCTGAGGGACAGTAGTGCTCCCATCTCCCAGTCCGTCCTTCAGGCTCTCCCCCTTCTCCTGTTCCTGAGGGACAGTGGTACTCTCTTCTCCCACTCTGTCCTCTGCAGATGAAGGTATGATGGGCTCACCTGGGGATGATTTTCCATGATTTGTTACATCAAAAAGAACTTTCTGTTCATGGTTCTCTTCATTTTTGTCTGTGTCTTCTCGATGGCAGCGCACTCCATCTCAAACTGGTTCAACACCTCATTCACAACCTGCAACTGTCTGAATCAAGGTCAGCTGCACTCTGCTGCTCGAGTGCTCGAGTCCCTCGAGATTATGACATTACTCCGCTCTGTGACAATCTCACTGCCAAACTGAACAGAATGAGAGTTACTCTACGCACCAACTTTTTCCTATAATCATTATCAGTGAATCTATAATTTATATCTATGATGTATCTATAATTTCACACGTGGTGCAGTTTATTTATTTATTCATTTAAATATTAGAACACATGCTACTTTGGCAACATTGCTCCTGAAAAAGCCCTGCCAATAGAGCTGCTCTGTATTTGAATTGTAAAATATCACTCCTCTGTGCTAGTGGATGATGTGAGACTAAAGCAAACAGACCTCTGTAACAATTGTCCCAAAACTAATGGTAAAAACAGATGTGAAATCAGTGGACTCGCCCCACTGTTGTGCAAAATATGGGCCTCTGAAGTATTATGTATTAAAAACGTAGCCTCTAAAGTATTACGTTCCCACCCTTGGACCAGGAGCATTCTGGATCATTACAAACTTCTATCCCAGCAACGATCTGTTCAACTTACTAAACTTGATCAAACATTTCTGCAGCCTTATGGCCAGAACTGAAAAACTCAAGAGGAGCTTCTATTTAGGTCTTAAGGCACCTCAACAAGGACATTCCTTGCATTCACTCAACATCACTCCCTATACCATAGTACTCCTCATACTATAATACTCCCCGTGCCAAAATACTGTCTACACCATCATATCCCTCATACTGTAATACTCCCTAAACCATAATACTCCCGATATCATAATACTGTCCATACCATAAGACACCTCATATCTTAGGACTCCCATACCTTAATACTCCCCAAATCATAATACTCCTCATTCCATAATACTCCCTGTACCATAATATTCCTTCCTTTTTTTTACAATATAAGGCACAATGATAGTATTCTATTTGTTCACTCTTGTAAATATTCATACTTTTGTTTTATCTATAATGTAAGTTACATAGTTTACATTTGTGTATATTAATCAAATTATTCTATTCTACTCTTTATTTTCTATTCTATTTTAAAGTTATTTTCAAATTATCTCCCGAGCATTTCTGGGTTACATTTCACTGCACGTTGTACATAGCGTGAATCTCAGAGGTCCCTATGTCCTCTTGCATAGATACTTCAACCAAAGACAGGATTTTTCATAGACTGAATAGCTGAACCCGGGCGTGACGAGAGCACAGAAGACTCTAAACTATGCAGAGCAAGGGGGACGCCAGAAGCAGGGCTGAAAAGCACAGGAGTAAACAGTGAGCGTGTCATTAGTAAATTCTAGATACGTGCCCATAAACAGTGTTTATGCTGGGTGAGGTGTTTCATGTGGACTTCACAATGAGGTGAAAGTGCTCCTCCTGCAAATGAGTCACTGGTTTCCGCTATGAGCAGACTGGCACTGGCAGGTGCGCCGGTAGATGAATGCACTGCCGCCCCAGCGCTCTTTCACCTGGGCAAAGACATGAGATTTGCAAGCCGCCATTGTGATATAATGCTGGCCAAACTACACAAAGCAGATACTGAGCAAACAAAAAGAGCGTCCAGCAAAACCAGCGAGGCGTATGGAACCACATACAAAAGATCTAATCAGCCCCAGCGTAGCAATGCAGAAAGACGAGGCGGGACAAGCAGGACACAACACCCTTGAACATCAGATTGATAAAGCTTTAATTTCTCTGTAATGACACAGTTCCCTGCTGTGGTTACACTTTTATCTTAACATAGTACAGAACAATCAACATCTACAAAAAGAAAAGATTTTTTGGGAGAAAAAAAACACAACAACAGAGGTTTGTCCAGTCATAGTTCTACTCTGCAGACAGATAAAAGAACTACAAAAACCAGAAGGGAAAAAAAAATATGTCTAGCTGGAGAATAAATTAAGCTTCATTAAGCATCGTATTTAACAACCAAACTTCATAAATATACTGTACATTTTTTTTCTTATAAAAAAGCAAGGTTCTTCATTCACATAAAATAAGTAGTGGATCATGACTAGATCTTTTCTTTCCCGCTCAAGTCAGGCTCATGGCGTCACGGCAAGCAAAGTAGCAGCAGGTTCTCAGACGTGGCCTTTCTAAGAATGAAGGTGAGACCAGAAATAGCATTTTCTTGCGAAACGTGTTTAAATGTGGTAAAGAGCCTCACAGCTAAGGTTTATTTCTGATTACCAGCCCCAAAAAACACAGCTGTAATACAATTAGCATAAGAGTGGCACTTAAAACCCATCACTTTTTCAGTTTTATAGGCCTTAATTAAAACATGCAGCAGCTGGTTTCATGACGAAGAGGAAGAGATAGTCTCGGAGCTGTATCAACAGCATTTTCAGGTACAAATGATACAAATTTTCAGAGTAAGAAGCACTGTCTCTGATGTAATCATGTCATGGCAGATGGCATATGCTGATATAACAGATTATGTATCAGTGTCATTACCATTATGAGAAATAGGGGTAAACAATAGCTCCGCCCACTCACATCTAACTACACTAAAAAAGGTTTCGTTATATCAGTGCATCCTTAAAAGACTAACAGACAATAGTAACCTAATACAGCACTGCTAAAATGTAAGAAAAACTACTTGTTCTCATGTATTCTAAACCAACACTCTGGTTTCTCACATAACATGTTTAGAAAGGCCAAGAGATGCCTGCTGTTTGCAATAGAGGCCGTGCCTTCAGCCTTCTACAAAGCGCACACACGTGCATACTCACACGCACACACACACACACACACACACACACTATGGATTCTCAACCATACTAAAACACTCAGACATGAAATAAAACAGCAGGAGGGGAAAAAAGACCAGTTCCCCACAGTACACAATTCAATCATTTCCAACAGCAAGATCATAAAACAGGTCGTCAACAAGTCACACATGCTCAATGCTCATACATAAACATACACACACACACGCACGCGCGCACACACACTCTCTCTCCTCATACTCAAAAGCTCAAAAAAGAGATGCATAAACAAAGAAAAGGTACAGTGCATTTTAGACTCGCTGTCAAGTGATGTGGAATTAAAAACAAGCTCCTTTCTTCACGTCAGAAATGAAGGTGAGGAACCATGGACTCCGACAGCAGACACAGAATCTGCACCCCCAAACTCCTTTAAGCTACTTGTGAACTATGACTGCACTTACTGTAGCATAATCAGATTCACGGCACAGGGAAGAAAAAAACAAAAACAAAAACAAACAACAACAACCACCACAAAAAAGTTAACACTTATTTACATGCAATGGTACATTCAGTTCTGAACCGTCGCTGAACTACACTCCATTGCTTCTGAAATGGTAAAAAAAATGCAGAATGCACAAATGTGACTGACTGAACGCGTTGCAGTTTCACAGACTATGTTGAGTGTGACTATTAGACTTTATTGCTGACGGATCTGTGAGCAGGTATTCGTAATGCACGCACGCGCACACAAACACACAGGTGTGATATGAGATCAGTAAGTGGTAATATGGTTGACTGCTAGTAACAGATTAAATAGGTTTGGCTTTGGACCACACTGGACTATGGAAACCCAGATTGCCTTTTTTAGAAAATAGGGGGGGGGGGGGGGGGAGGGACGGGGAGCAGCTTGGCAAAAGCGTAGCCAAAACGAACCTCAGACAGCTCCTTGAAAGGCCTCTAGTCAAATCACATGTTTCTTTTATCAGTTTCCAGTTTGCCCTCTAAGAACACATACGGCATCTTTATGCAAAAATTCCTGTTTATTTGCAGAATTTATCTGCAATGACGGTGCCACTACTTTTGCACCAGTCATCTCCCCAGTATGTTATATTCTATAAAGAAACATAACTGGACATTAAAATGGGCATGTCTACATTTCACTGAAATCAACAAAACATGTTATTTGACCAGTACTGACCAAACACACACAATCTTTATAGGCTGAATCAAGGCATTTGCAGTAATTTTGGACAAAGATAATCTTTTTAAAATGCAGAATGTTTAGTACAATGCATGGTAGGGGTGGGCAATATGACATAAATGGGATAAATGATGTCAAATTCATAACAATACACTTTGGGCACAGTACATAAAAAAAACTATAACAAAGTATATTTTGCATTTAGTTTAATGGAATCAGAATGTACACTGAATAACAAAATCAGTGCTTAGCATTTTAGAATCATGTACCATTGTGGTGTTATTTTTCCATATCACCCACCCCTAGTACAAGGTATGTTGCAAATTAGTTTAATGAAATCATCACTGAAGCTCTAAAAAGAAGCCATTTGGGGTTCAGCCATGAGCCAGGGCTGTTTATTAACTTCAGTTCTCCATTTTGCTCTGCATAAACTTCTGTAAAACCTGATCCAGCTCACAAAGAGCTAGATTTGTAGATAACAATGCCTCTCGCTACAGTAAACCAAGGACTGAAGGAGCGAAACACCAACTTGCGTCATGTGCCCCATGGTCTGCCCACAGACAACAATATGCTTTGGAATGTTTCCATAAACTGAACGATGAAAGGCTCAAAAAAGGTTTACTAAAAAGCTCTTCCCTGTCAGTGTGGACAGAATTAAGCTAAAAGCATGAACTCATTGTGATGATAAAAGGTGAGGTATGACCAGAATGCAGCTGAGGAAGTTTTTACCTTTTGATCACTATTTCTGTGCAAAAGAAAGATTTGCTATGAAAATACTGAGCGGTTTGGGCATTTACAACACTGGAAGCGGATTTATCCTTTAATTGTGGCTCATATGCAACAGCTGTTTGAAATGTGGCATGAAAAAAACTAACTTGCCTTGTTAGACTATCCACTATGTTTATGTGACTCACAGAAACCAAGAAAGAAAGAAAAAAAAAGAAGGCCGAAGTAATCAGTGATCCATGATCAACCAGTTGGCACAAATGGCTCTGGAGTTAGTGGACAAATTGAAATGCAAAAGGAATAAAATATAAATATATATTTTTAAATGGGTGTGCAAGGGAAAGACACGCCTCAAGCCCATCAGTGCACACACTTCCATGAAGTAAACATCAAACGTCTCAGGGGAAATACTGACTTTGCTCCTATAGACTTGGGGGGCTGGGCTGGGGGTTGGGGGGCTCGAGGGGTGGGGGGTGTTGGAATTGCCCAATGTGCAATCAATTGACACTGGTGCAGGAATGTGCGTCCTTAACGCATTGGCACATCAAGAGCAAAGCCTTTAGTGGGGGTTCACTGAAAACACTCCCATTCGGCCCGGGTGTGGACTACTGTTTGTTTTTTTTTTTTTGTCATCAGTCATTGGTCTGGTCCACAGTGCAAAGCGCATGACAGAGGAGCTGATACCCAACCACGATCTCCATGCTGAACATTTGTGTGATCATGCAGCTAAAAGTGTGGGTTTGAAATCTAATTTACAGTTTTCTCCAGATGTGCTCACATTGAGCATCCTTAGTTTAACAATGAAGCTACCAGGCAAAGTCTGTCACCCAAATCTGTAGATACTTCTCCAAAACTTTCTCCAACCACTCCAACTACATCCAGCTCTTCAATGAGATGGTACAGAACTGTAGTTGTGGGCTAAGACATGGCATGACTTACTGTGAGCTTGTAAAAGTACCAAAACCTTATTAGTGTACCTGAATGCTGAACGAAAGGTCTGTTTTCACAAATCATCTCGGGAATAAAAGTGCCAATCTACAATTGTGACAACTGTATTATATCAATGAATCTGATCCAAGATCAGTCCTTGCCAGTCATCTAATAGTGACTGCAATGGCTGCTGGGTGAAGGTTTTTTTTTTCTTTTTTTTTCCAGATTTATAGTTCACAATGAGTCATCTTGCACCACCTTAAAGAAGAGCAGTCTGCGGTTTGAGAGGGTTGAGAGAAGTTTAAAGGAAGGAATTTAGAGAAAAGGTTTTGAGTGACATCTATTGTTGCTTAGCAACCATAGCCTCGTAGCTCCAGTTCTAAGCAAAAGCAGCAAAATTTGGGCTCCAAACATATCTTAAGTGATCAAGCAGATCTGGGGTAAACAGAAAAGACTTTAAAAACCATAAAAAGTGATGGTAAGAAAAATCGCAGCCATTCAGAGGCCTGGCTGCTCGCTGACTGCTGTGGAGGTGTTTCAGCATCTCTTGTCCTGAACATTTGAGCATTTTCCTTGTTCCAGTGCCAGTTTAACTAATTACATCTAATTCAGCTGGTTCTATTTTAACTGATCAGCAAATTAACATCCTGTGTATCAGAGTGAAGAAAGCAGGAGAGGGCAACTCTGAGAACAGCATCAAAGACCGTTACAGCCGAGACAAAACAGGCTACTTTAGCCAGGCGGACCTGTTTGGAAAGTTCAGTAGCCCCCACATTTTTATAAGATACGCCGACAGAGATTTCAATGGACAGCAACACTGCATGAAGCAGCTCGGAAGCGACACATAAAGGGCTCTCCTAAATGCATCCATTGGCAGTTTCCTAAGATTATTTTTTGTGGTGAGATATGATTATTCTTTAAAAAAATGCAGTGCATGCAGTGCTGTTCGTAAGAACAGAACACATTACTGGCACATAAAAAAGGGTAAAAATCCTATGGATCGTCATTTAGGTTCCAGGAAATCCACTGAAGACATGGTTTGCGCAACTCTGCCCTGCTTCCCTCCACATGCCTGGGCCTTGTCTTGTGTCATTTCCCACTTCTGTTCCTTCACACACCTCTCACTATTGGCTCATTTTTTAACTCAAGGCCCGCAACTGGTCCAGAAGACCACAGCGAGGACAGCGCAAGCACCAAGAACATAAACACTCAATATACGCTGTCTAACACGCCACAGGTTTTAAAAACAAAATTTTTTTTAAAATGTACTTAAAACACACAAAACAAAAAACAGCTGCAAGTTTCTTTTCAGCGTTTTCTGTCTCCTCCCAACGCCTGTTTTATCCCAAGTCTGTAATTAGGCTGCAGGTGCATTTTCTTTTTTTTTTTTCCTTTTTCTTTCTTTCCTTTTTTTTTTTTTTTTAAATTTTTTTACACGTCCAATATTTCCTCTGCTGTCCCGCCACATCGTAGTCTGTAACGTCCTGTTCTCCAACTAATCGTGGGGTCCCAGAGAGCGGACAGGAAAATCTGGATGGTCATAGATTCCCTGATGAACCAGGCCACTGCGTAGTCCAGCTTGGAAAAGCATGGAGGGCCGCCCTGAGGAAAGAGAAAAAAGAAAAGAATGCACAAACAGCAAATGAAGACTACGGAGAATTAGTCAGCTATTATTTTTTTATTTATCTGAATGAGCTGGACTCAGTCTGAGTCTTAAGGTTCAGCAGACTGAACTCTTGCATTGTAGTTTTAGGAGATGATTTTTTTTTTCCAGCTCAGGAGATGGTTTTTCAGAGTATTTCTGCAGAGTTTACTTTATATTTTGCATTGTTTTTGTCTCTGTGTTTCTGTGCAGTAACAACATAAGCAATTTCCTCCAGGATCAATAAAGTTTTCTGATTCTGATTTATTACCAAGGCATTTGAGGCCCATTATGTGCTTTTCCACTGCCACAAGGAACTGCGCTGTACCACGAATAAATCTCTTTCCATTTCAAATAAAGTAACCTGTACCCGGGCTGTACCCGTGTTGCTAGACGGCAGGGCCAAAAACATGCAGCTGCTTTCTTATTGGTTGAAATGTTATCTCAATATGGATAGAAGCCACTATTGTGCTTTCAGTATGTGCAAACAATCAACAATGAAGATACAAACTAACAAAACTATGTAAATAAAAGATCACTAACAAAAGCGGTTCTGAAAGAAAAACGTTCTGTTGGTTCGCAGTTTTGGGACAATGACTGGCCATAAACTGTGTGGAGAGAACTGGGCGCTGGTAGCCTAGTGGTAGGATACTTGCCTCTGGACCAAAAGGTCATAGGTTCGAATCCTACCCTCAGCACCACCACTGGGTCCCTGAGCAAGACCCTTAACCCCAAGTTGCTCCAGGGAATGGAAATCGCTTTGGATAAAAGCATCTGATAAATGCCATAAATGTAAATGTAAATGAGTCAGAAACAACGTTATCTGTCTGAAAATCTAAATTTGCTGCAAGTTCAGTGCTATCACTAGATGGTTTAGATACAACATGGTTCCTATATGCCAATGGAAAAGGCATTTACAATATTATGAAATATGTCTTTGGCTACTTGTTTACTTCATGAGCAAAAAGTGCTCATGCCTGCAACCAGTGCAACATTTTTCTGTGCTTATATGTGAGCACTACAAGCAAGGTGTGGTGTTACCTGTACTCCTCGGAGCTGGATGTAGTCAGAGATGAACCAAGCCAGGCAGTGGCACATGAAGAACACCATGATATCCCAGCGGAACACGTGGTGGGCGGCCCAGCCGATGATGAGGCTCGCCACGAAGCACTCGGAGATGGGCTCGATGATGGTGGCTGGCAGCATGTTAATGCGAAGCTTGGCCCATCTGGATGGCAGCACAGTGATATGAGAAGATGAACAAGGTATATAGGCCTTGATTTCCATTCCGTAAATGTGATCTATGGGTTGCATTTACATATACACTAGTTGGCAGACGCTTTTATGCATAGCAACTTGCAGATGTACTCAGAAGTTTGGGCACCCCTGGTTAAAAAGAACCGTTGTGGTTAAGCACTGATGTACATCTGGATAAGAGCGTCTGCTAAATGCTGTAAATGTAAACATGACATATTAATTTTGTAAATGGAAAAAAAAAAAGACATGCTGATTTTGTAAATGAAAATAAAGTTTGCTGAAAAAAGGCAAACCAACACAAAAGTTTTGGGCAAAAATGTGGTGCTATCAAAAGACTGATGTAGCAAATAAATAAATAAATAATAAAAATTTAACACATAATTTGACAAAGTTGCATTTAAACTTTTGCATATTGTAGATTGTATTACATAGTTGTGTGATACATGTAGAAGAATGCACCATTAGTAGTCTTTGATGGTGTAGTGTAACATTTTGATACTTATTATTTTGTCATTATGGCATATGGGCATTTGCTAGCTGCTCTTTTCATAAAATGATAAGATAAAACCCAGGTATTGCCATCTCCTATAAGGTTTTGTTACGATAACAACATTATGCTGTACAAACACTTTGATTAATAATTTAAGCTGCATGTATTTCATCATGGCTGCATTATCATCACAGTGTAGTTAACGTGTTGGAAAACAGCTGAAAGGTTTTCTCCTTTAAAACAAAACTTGACATTTTACACCTTGTCAAATAAAAATATAAACTGTGGCTGCATCACAGTTGAAAATGGACAAAAAAATGCACCCTGCACCAGCTTACACAACATCACTGTAAACAGAAGGGCAGCAGCAGCACAAAGCAGAAAGACCAGAAAGGCTGACTGCACAATACCTGATCATGCGTGACTGGAACTGGGCGATGGAGTATGAGCCCGAGTTCTGCATGGCTACCTGCGTTGCCATGGAGAATTTCCATCCTCTGCAAGACAAAAAGGGAAGGTATTATTGGCCACCCGGAGGAAACATGACAGCTGTTATTGAGTTATTGAGCTGACACACTCAACAAAGGCCAAAAACAACAAAAAATTCCCTGCTGTGGAGGCAATCTGCCCCCCAAAATCCTGGATGAACAAGCAGTGCTTCTGAATGAGTCATATTATGCGATAATAACAGTTATTGATTTTGAATAGCAAGAACAATAATGCATTGCCTTTGGGAGCATCCCCGTTGTTATGCAGTTTTGTGCAGTTTGAATTTTATGCCGTTGCTTTTTATGGGAGAGGCGAAGACACTTTTTATATAAATGATACATCTTAATCAAACTTTATTGACTTTCCTGCCGCAGAAGGTGATGAATACATGTAGTGCAGGAAGCCATTGTGAAGATTTCATTTTGCAGCTTCAGTGAAGAATCTGAGCTAACCTGTCAGCAATGGCTTTGGCCATGAAGTAATCTTCAGCGATGTACTGGGCGAAAGCGATGAGGCCTCCAGCCTGGTCCAGGACGTCCTTCCTCATCAGACAAGACATCCCTGTCACACACTTAATCCCCGTCACGTTGGCGGATATGTATGAACGAGGATGTGATGTTCCGAAATACACCTATAGGATTACAGTCGGACACACACCCGAGGATTACACAGAGGATTACATTCAAGTCTCTTACACACACAGCAGTAATTACACAAAAATAACAGGAGATTTACTGATTTATTGAGATATGGAGATGCTGCCCTTAAAGGAACAGTTAAAGCAATTTATCACATCATACTGTGTTATTGACTGGTGTGTAACCTTTGCATGTTTAAGATGATGTAAACATGCTCTCTGCAGGCAAAGTGGATCTTACTCTGTACTCACTGGGCATTTAGCTAAACTACAGGATTCAGTGATGTTCAGAGATAGGCTTTGGTATTAAATATTTAGCAACTATCCAAACATCCAAAGTAAAGAATATGTTACTTAAATGTCTGTTACAAGCTTCAAATGTCTGCAATTACTTTAAAGAGCAGCTAAAAGGTGCTTGAATTCAACACTGTTGCTAAAGAAATGGATAAACCTCTATTACTAGGCTGATGCAAATTAAACATTGCTGTAGTGACATTTGCCTGACTCACGCTCACACTAAGCATGAATAAAGACTGAATTACGGGAACTTCACAACTGTCTTTATAGAACTATATTAAATTGAGTACAATATGTCCCCTTTAAGTTGTTAGGAAATCACTTATGCAATTTCAACCGTGCGTGGCACACTGTTTGATACAAAAATGTATAAATATAATAAATAGGGCTGTTAAAAAAAATAGCGTTAACTATTTGCGTTAATTAATTTTCTATAACGCTTTAAAATAAATTGATCGCGTGATTAATTTGAAAATTAAACGCCCCTCTGCATTGCAGTACCACACAATCAGTGGGGGCAG
>JBBPDB010000036.1:1369024-1384439 GCA_037974465.1 Brachypetersius altus | reverse complement strand
AGCAAGGTACCGTCCCCACGCACTGCTCCCCGGGCGCCATGTTCCTGGCTGCCCCCTGCTTCACTTGGTGAATGGGTAAAAGCAGAGGAAGTGTTTCGTGCTGTTCACACTGTGTGCAGTGGTGTGTTCACGTATGACAAATGGTCACTTTCACATAGTGAAAAACCGCATTGCTGTGTTTTGGTAAAAAAAATGCCTTGAAATGACTATTTTAATACTGTAAACCCCGAAAATGCCCTCAGATGTGCTCCCAGAACACTTTAATTTCATTTTAAACAGTTTAATACATTACCCTTAACGAAAATGTAAAGATAGACCCGAGGTTTAAATACGGAAAAGTCACGAACGAGAGAGAGACACAGAGAGAGCTAGAGACAGGCAGAGAGAGCGAGAGAGAGAGAGATGCGTGCTCCGGAAAGAGGCAGAGAGAGAGACAGACAGACAGAGAGAGATGCGCGCTCCAGAAAAGTCACGAATGACAGAGAGACAGAGAGAGAGAGCGCGCGAGAGACAGAGAGAGAGAGAGAGAGAGGAAAAGTCACGAACGAGAGAGAGAGAGCGCGCGAGAGAGAGATACATACAGAGAGAGCGAGAGAGGGAGTAAGAGAGAGCGACAAAGAGAGAGAGAGTAAGAGAGAGCGAGAGAGGTTTAAAGTCCATGCACGGGGAGCCAGAAATACTAAAACAAGTTTAAAAAAAAAAACAACATATTGCCATGAAAAAAGCAAAAAAAGCCGAGAATATTTGCAGGTTCCGTGTTGTTTTGAATATTTCAGCGTAAAACATCAGTTTCGTTCTCGAAAAAAAAAACGCGTGTGACTGGATCTGCGAGTCCCGATCCGCGTAAAACTGGGGGGTTATTGTATTTGCCAATCAATTTTTATTCAAAGGGAATAAAAATTATTTTTTTAATATATATATATTACAGTAGGTGAAGGTCATGTTGGTGTGGTATGGTGAGTCGAGGTTAAGGACTGGGCCTCACTCTCCTGCAGTGATGTTATCCACTACACTAATCAACCACTATTGCTATTGCTGATGAGGCCAGGTATCAGCAAAAATACAGTTAACAGTAACTTTTATTTCTCACTGAGAATCAAACTCGCTCTTTCCTGACAACAATCAAACAAAATCATAGAAATGTGTGACCACAAGTTTTACCAACAGCATTATTATTATTATGAAAAATATTTCCAAATATTACCTTTAACACAAGAAAATATGTGGAGTAACAGAAAAAAGGAAGTAATTAATAAATTATATTATATTATTGTACCGTTTGTGGTATTTATTTGAGTGAACACAACTAAAAAAAAAGGAAAATATGTCATCAGTTTCACTTAAAAACATTGAATATCAAATTAAAAATAGTCGGTTTGATTTTGATGGGGCTCTTCGGGACAGGGCTGTTAGACAATTTATGTGAGAGTTATATTTGCTTGGTAATAAACTTCCTTGTCAGGAGCATTCAAACAAATCCCTGGAGGTCACGGACACGCCACTGGACAGCGTTCTGTCGAGGAATTTAATGGTCAGAGTTGACAAGGCCTCCTCACCTG
Source organism: Brachypetersius altus (assembly GCA_037974465.1). NCBI lineage: Eukaryota > Metazoa > Chordata > Actinopteri > Characiformes > Alestidae > Brachypetersius > Brachypetersius altus. Next base: position 1,382,880 of record JBBPDB010000036.1, on the reverse strand, counting down.
CTCCAGTGTAGCGGCGAAGCCTTGTCTGTCTGCCACGTACGGAAGGCCATGAACCAGTCCCACCTTCTCCGTCATCTGATTAGCCATATCAGTTAGTGTGTCTGGCCTCACTGTGAGAGATCAGTAGACAGTCAGCAAAGCAGCTGCTGAAGTCTTATATACTTTAGCACTACAGCCTGTAATGTTCTGATATTGGCTTTATGAAGTATTACAAAGGTATATTAGTACACAGAGTATATAAAGTGCCTACAGAAAGTTATATGATCAAGGTATGTCATTAAATTAGCTTGCTTTAACACTGTACCCTTTGTAAAAAATGAACCCTTTGTAACCTACGGATGCAAAATAAAGTAGGTATGCTACCCCATAATAAAAAAACAACACTCCAATACAAAAGCTTAAAGGAACAGATCACAGCATGTGACTAAATTACTGGCAGTTGCTTTATCTCTGCAATTAACACAAAAACAAAATGTTATATCCTGAAGCAAAGGAAGTGTAAGTACATCGATACACAATATAGAAAACAGAACTTTATGACCTTGGTAATTGTGTCAGTGAACTTTAGTTTCCACAGCTTGTTTACATATGAAACCTGTGGGAACCCTACCTCGAATGCCACTGTCACAGATCCAGACCAGATCGTACTTTGCGCCCTCGTAGCCTGGCATGAGGTTGTTTATTTTTGGATTGATGCCGACTTTCTTCCCCCCTGAGGGAAAAGAACAGAGAGAGGAACACTTCACTTTGTCTCCCATAACTTATTAATATGGCTCCTCCTGACACCAGCCTGCTCTGAACTGACATGTTTCGCCCAGTGAGTGTTTGTCCTTGAGCCAGCACATGAGCCACATACATTGATCCCTTTGAAAGCGCAAGTTATCGGCATCAATAAAAATTATTTATACATGCAGAATTACACTTGCGGAGCATTAGAGTGTTTCAGAATTGATCGAATGCCTGGAGGCCTTCTGTCTGAGATCAGTCCCATTACAGCAAGGCTGAAGTACGGCTAATGTGTTTAACTAATGCTTGCAATTTTTTTTTATGTATACTGAGATTACAAATAAAAAATATCTTTAATTTAATTACAGGATCATACATGGTTAGGGTTATAGCTTTTAAAAGCTGAACGAACATCTAGTGTTATAGCCTTCTTGTGGAACTTACACAACCACCATTATATACCCCACACAACACCTTCATGGATACATACATATACACCAATTAGCTACATCATTAAAACAATTAAATCCAAAAGTGGAGTCAATAACACTGATTGGGATAGTAAAGTCAGTTCTTGAACTGGGATAGTAAAGTCAGTTCTTGGACTGGGATAGTAAAGTCAGTTCTTGGACTGGGATAGTAAAGTCAGTTCTTGAAAAACAGGTGAGCGTAAGGATCTGAGCAACTGCGTTGGATAGACAACTGGGTTGGAGCATCTCCAAAACAGCAGGTCTTGTAGCCTGTTCCTGGTATGCAGTGATTAATTTTTTCTGAAAGTAGTTCAAAGGAGGACAACTTGGCAAAGAGATTATACCAGGGTGTCTTATGGGAAGAAGGTCAGCTGGTGGAGGCAGTTTGATGCTCTGAGCATTGATCTGCTTGGAAACTTTAGGTCCTGCTGTCACGGTGGACACAGGGAGGATGCAGATGCGGGGGTCTTGGGAAATGGGGGTAAAGGTTGCCTCCAACTCTGCTGGACTGATTCAGGCATAGCCCAGGAAGCGAAGATGTCGCTAAGGACAGAGACAGACCCACTGCATTTACTGCTCCTCTTCAGGAGTTTCGAGGAGGTCCAGAGCTCCGCAAAATGCGGCAGCCATGAGAGGGCACCAGCCTGCTGACGGGGAAGCCTGGCTGGTTGCTTCTGTAGATACCGGAGATCGAGGGAGGGAAAGCGTGATCACAGTCACTGAGAACCAAGAACCCCTCAATGAACCCTCCTTGTAGAAATCCATAGCTTGTCTTCACACAAAGCACAAGCCTGTTCATAGCAGAGGAACACACCAGAAAGTTCCAAAACACACACACACACACATACACAGACAGACAAAGGGTAGAATGAGGTTACGGGTGTCCAACATGAGGGTCAGAGATGAGGGACCCAAGGGGTTGCCAAGATGGTTTCTGGCTTTCCATGACAGAACTCTGGACTGCTGGCCCTACAGGGGCTTTAACAGAGACAGGCAAATCTTGGCTTCAGTGGTTCAGGAACACAGACTGCTGGGTGGTGTGGTGGATGCGGACCGGATATCACACCTGCATTATTGTGCATTGTGTATGAAGACCAAGTAGATCCCTTCAGGACAAAAGTACTCCATAACTTCAATGGCCTTTTTCAGGAGGATAAAGTGCCCTGCTACACTACAAACACTGTTCAGGGGAAAAATGACCAGGAGTTCAAACTGTTGACATAGCCTCCACATTTCTCAGATCTCCAGTAGCTTGTTTTCTTTCTATAGCGAATTCTGGTGAAAAATTGTACGAATGGTGAAACCATAAAAAACGGTTCTCCACCCCACCTTCTTTTTTTCAACCCTACTGTGTAAACAGGTCCCCTACTCTTTGAGACCACCACAGGCTCTTTTGTTTTATTGTGCAAATGCTTACATGTGTTGCTTATTTGTGCAATGGTTAGTGAGATACAATGGCTACAGAGATGGCTCGATGGTTTTACTGAGTTACTGTTTTGCAGTCAGTACTTCCTCTTGAGAAGTCTGTTCCTTGAACCTTCTTATCTTGTGGAGCAAACCACTGCTTGCTGAACCAAATCAGACTTATAGTACAAAGAGATATTTGACAACAAAAAGACATTAAGGAGTAGACATGAAGTCACAAGCAGTTTTCATTCAGTGGTGCTCAAACAGTCCTAAAGCATCTCATCCATGGTCAATGTTTTGATGTAACCTTGGGTTAGAGAGTTGTAAAGGACAGCAGAAGGTGTTTTCACTTCACTTCACTTTTTAGTTTGGTTGGTATTAGTGATACAAAAATGCTTGACGCCCAGTTGAGGAGAAGAAAAATAAAAACTGCCCAGCATGAGAAAGCTTTGTATGATGAACTAATGCTTGGGACAAATTTTGACTTGGGGAAAATGTTACAGATAAAAACTTCCTGAAAAAAATCAGTTCAATTGTGTTGACTTTCTTCAGCAGTGTAGGAGTAATGGCTCCCCCATTTTACGGCTTTTTGCTGGGTTTTACATCCAAACCCCATCAGTAGGGTTTGAGTTCCAACAAGGAAATCAAGAGGTTAAACCAACAGGAACGGTCAGTCTGATTGTAAGAACATCCGGACCAGTAACAAAACAAATAAACAGTGGAAGACAAACACCAATGAAAGAAGGCAGAAGTGGTTCCAGTTTAGGTGGTTACAGGATGTGTGTGTTAGTTTTTGATTAACAAGTTTGATTAGCTGTTGACAATAAGGCTTGTCCCGAAAAATATTCCAAACAGTATTTTTAAACCAATTAAATGCCTTCCTGCTTTAATCACCGTTATTCCCACTGACCTTTCTGATTAAGTATTAGATTATTTTTTACTCCTCCAGGAATCTGGCTTTATCCCTGGGAAAGGCGGAAGAGATTACCAACAGCTTTAAGACACTGGAAGTGTTCATGTTAACTATTTAACAACAGGAGTGTTCAATTGGTCATTTTACTTGTTTTTTTTTTTCGTTGTTAAAATTCCTGAAGAATATTATCAGTTTAACTAGTGCGTCTCTCTCCTACACAACACTGGCCAAGTTTGCTGAGCAACTGCAGTTAATTTCACTGAGCCAGTCTGCCTCTGTCACAGAGGTGCGTACATAAATGCACAGCTCGGCTGCGCCCGTATACACATGGGCTCATCGGGCTCGGATCACCCCTTCTTAAATAACACTTATATGCCGTTGGATGCTATTTTTATTATTCTAAGCATTATAGCTGGGATTCGGCACAATTTCTTGTCTGCGTCCAAATTGAATTTTGGCAAAATTCCAACACAAAATGTTATTTAATATCCAGTGTATTGTGGGTGTATTCAGATCAGTATTCAGATCAGGGTCTCACAGTTTAATTATTTGATTTTTGCGGTCAAGTTGCCACCGTAATCTGTAGGGAGAGAGAGTGGATGGTCGAGCTGCATTAAAAGTGTGTAGCGGAGAGAGAGTCTCAGAATGAGTATCGCGTATATGGCAGCCGAAAGTGACTCAAACAGACTTAAAGACACTAAAGCTCAGGTCAGTTATAAAAAAAAGTACTGCGTCATGGTTTAATGTGGATTAATTAAAAACAAGTGGCTCGCTCCATCCCTTTTCAGCTGTCCAGAATCATAAATAGCTCTTTGGTTACGCGATAAAACATGGTGGCCTGAATGAAGAGAGTCAGAAGAAGCGCTGGTTTGATACCCTGCTGTGAGCAGAATGTGTTTGAACACAAACCTTTGTTTGGCCATAAAACCAATGTTTGTGTCTCCAAACCCTGTTTTTATAGTAACTATGTAATCACACTTTGTTGTGTGTGAGAAAATACAATGTTCATGCAGTTAAAAAATGTTCATGCATTAAAACACATGGAAAAAAAAAAAGAATTTAGGGGCTCCCGAGTGGTGCAACTGTCTTTAAAAGATCACATCTTTGATCCCTGGTGGTGCCACAGCCATCCAAGAGGGCAAAAATGTCTGGGTGGGTAAGATCCTTCCCAAAACCCTCCCAGTGTTGGGAGCATAATCTGATAAGGGGAGTCCTAGCTAGTGGATAGAGCTGGATATTAAACTGCAGGAAAACTAAACAAAAAACAAAGGAGAACTTATTTATATAGTGCTTACCTATAAATAATCTGGCATCAACGTTGGGATATTTGCCCAGCAGCTTTTTACACACATCAATAGCTGGATCGTCATGGTCTTGGACACACAGGAGAATTTCATACTGAGAAAAACAAAGAGATGGAACAAGATTAACAGTCTTTCCTATGACATCATATTAAGACAGAACAGGCAGGTAAAAAAAGTAACATGTCAAATCACTGACATTTGAAGAGCAGCATCATTTACACGAAAAAGTATTGCACCTTTGCAGACCTGCCCACTAAAACCACACAAAGGCCTAGTTTAAAGCGTTTCAGACTCTGGAGTCTTCTCAGAAACCTGATGCTAAATCCACCAGCAACAGAAGCAACAGAAGTTCAGTTAAATGTGGTCAACCAAAATGTGATCAGTGAGCCAAGGCATGCTTGGTAGGGGAATGTGCTTCTTTAGTCGTAGACTAGACCTGCCTGACAAATAATGAATCCATGGAACAGACCAAAAATCACAGACAAAACTACATTACTGCAAGAATGGAAATTCTGACTCCAAATTTGTCTTGAGGTAAATTATGTAAATGTGTTTGTTTTTTTCATTTGGTGAAATATTCCTTATTTCAACTCAATATAGAGATATGTCTGTATAGTAGGGTAAAAGCTTCCACTACAAGCTTGGCACCAAACAGGCCTGGCTGATACATTTGGGGTAAGCGGAAAATTGTGTGAAACTTTGTCCACTGTCCAGAAATTGCATTGTGCCATCCACGGACTGATGCCTTCGCAAGATATATGGGACAACAGCATCCATTAAGTGAATTGGTGCAAAAGGTGAAACTTTTGAGACAGTTCATTTTGGCCTCATCTAAATAAATGGGCTTCCCTCCTGAGTTGTTGACATCTGGGCTTACAAAGGACGGCCCTCATTCAGCTCTATCCCCCTCCTTCTCCTCCTTGCAACAGTCACAAAACAAGCCACTCGTAACATGAACTAAGAGAGACCAGTGAGGAGAGAACGCCCTCTCTGATACTGAGGTTTGGCTCTGAGCCTCGCTAAAAGAGGGCCAGAGTAAGAACAGGCAAGCACTATGAGGGCGGCCTGTCCAGCAGCAGACAGCACTCCAAACAGTCCTCCTGCCCACTGCTGCTACGTGTTATTCTTCTGAGGCCGAGCCATTGAGACCATGTTGCCATGGCTATGGCTGAGTGACCTGGGGGCTTGGAGACAAAGACCCTTTTTCTGCATGACTGGGGACACAGGGAATCCACAATGGCCCAGGGCACGGTAATAGAGCTGTGCTGAAAGAGTGTGTGTGTGTGGGGGGGGTTTAATGAATCATTGATGAAGCAGATCCTGGGACGGTGCTGGACTGTTTCCTCTCAGCAAAAGCATAAGCAGCACTCGCCATGATCAACTGACCCAAGATCAGCTTTGCTAAAGGGAATCCCAGGCTCTCCATCTGTTCCAGCAGGACCTGATTCAGCTGCAGAGCTGATTGGACTTGCTTGGGGCCGTGACCCCGCATGGTGCACAGCGTTAGTAATGAGAAGCAATAAAGTGGAACTGGAAACCACTGGGAACTTTCTCCAGCCAATAACAGCAGAGTTTCAGTTGAAAACCCTTCAAGCAGATCCAGCAACATGATTTCTGACCTGTTATTAACCTAATCGGGCATGTAGGAAGGAATAAGATGGAAATCCTCATTTACACAATAAACGGTAATGGAAGTCCATCCATCAGCACACTTCATTCTCTCCTCCAACAGTTTTGAAGGAAGCTCCGAAAAAGTAGTAATTTAAGGGCTACATGCAATGCAAAAACAAAACATGTATGGTAAGGGCAGCTGGACTTAAGAATGGGAGGTGCTTAGATCCTGCGTTAGATGCACAGATAAAGAGTTGTGCGTTAGGGTGATGACTATAGGGTGATGACTATAGGGTGATGACTATAGGGTGATGACTATAGGGTGATGACTATAGGGTGATGATACCAACCTTGTTCCATCCTGCAGGTTGCATGCATTCTGTGTAATGAGAACACTCTTTGCAAAAAGTATAAACCACAAGCTTGCAACCAAGAGAGTTTGTTCAGTTTTTCCACTCCTAAATGATCTGAGTCGTGATTTTTTCTACAACACACTCTAGGTTTCAAAAGGTTTCTAAATGTATCCTTCACCTATGTATGCCATACAGTCTAGTATGGTCCAGTTTTTACACAGCTTTAGTATAACACTGGCCCCTTAAAAAAGAAATGCCTTGACCATTCAACAAGTATGTCTCACATTATTTTGGCTTTTCACTGAACTGAAGTTCTAAAAAGTGATTAAAAGACCAAATTAAAAAAAAAAAAGACCAAAAAAGCTTCTGACAGCAGCAATGCATTTGAATCATTACCACTATCAAAACAAATAAAAACTTGGTTAATTTGGTGAAGATAGTTTAGTTCCATTCATCCAGTTAGCTCCATAGTGATTTTTATGTCCAAACAAGGATTTACTATGAGACAGTAGCAGACAGGCAGAAAGACAAACACACCAATTCTTTTACTGAAAAAGCCACAACACGTAAACCTGGTTTGACACAGAGCAGTACAATGCAAAGGTGTGCTAAGAAGTCAAAACAAAACGTTTGTCTGAGGTCAGTCTGACACAATTTGTTGACTGTGTTCCAGGAAAGTACAGAAAAGCTAAAAAAAAAAAAAAAAAAAAAAAGGAACACATTATCGGTTCTCTCCGTAAAAATGTAATTTCTTGGGTCTATGGCTTTAGCTCGACAAAACTGACCCTCCTCTGTGATTTCTGTTTTTTGCATTTAAATGAGTCTTTCCTGTTTAAATTTACAGCATTTGTGTTTCCTTTTCGCTTATATACATCAATCAGACTAATTTAAATGCAAAAAACAAAAATCACAGAGGAGGGTCCCTTTCATCCAGCTAAAGCCGTAGACACAAGAAATTACATTTTTATCATGAAGAGAACCGATAATGTGTTTACTTCACAGGAACCGTGTTCAGTTCAGTCCTGCCGGGTAAAAAAAAAATAAAACACATAAAATAAAATTCCCACACACACGTTTTTTTTCCCCAACGAATCACGTCGGTCCTAAAGCCCACAGAGACACAGGAACACTAAAGACATGCTAATCTCGGTAGTGTGTGTTTCAATGACAAGTGGAGGAGCAGCTGTTTAAGCCTATGAGAAGCAAAACAAAGAAACAAATAAATAAATAAATAAACAACCAGAAAAGAATAAGAGCCTCATTAACTCGCTTTAGAATGTCATCATAAATCAAGTTTTTTTAAAAAAAAAAGTAGATGCCACCAAATTAATACACACACACACACACACACACACACAGCAACACACTTCACCACTCACTTATGCATTTCCTGTGCTTGGTCAAGCCTGTTATCTTTAATCTAGAATACCAAAATGATCCAAGCTGAGAAAAGAGCTGAGCTGGAGTTTTTATTCTGGCCTTCATTATAAACAACACTGTTAGTGACAATGTTACATCAGGGTGGGACAATTTTAAATAAAAAGGGTCTCAAAACATTGACACACACAATCTCAAACAATCTAGAACACACCCACTTTCAAGCTCTCTCTCTCTCTCTCTCACACACACAATCTCACACTCACACATACGAACACACACTCGTGCGATCTCACACACACATTCTCACAGACGTTCTCACATGTCCTTGTGTACACACACACACACACACACACCTCATGATCTGCATAGAGGAGGCCTGAGTAAAACAATCAAAACCACTATGCACTCATGTGATGTGTACATGACAACAAAAATCCACCTTGAATCGACAGCGCTGTTAAACACAGAAGTGTAAAAAGTCGCAGTGTAAATGGCGAAACTTAACTATAGGGTCCAAAATTCAACATACAGTACATTTTTTCCACACTTTGCGCTTAAACCAGGATCTCACTAACCCAAGCATGTTCACATACGGGCCAGAATCAGTAGAAATGGCTCAACTCTTTCAAAGTAGAAGCAGAGCTAGCCCCAGAACTAGAGATACGCCATCTGCGCTGGCACGAGTACATAACAATAAGCTCTCCTGTAGCTACTTGTTATTCAGGTTGGAATTTATCTAGGTTAGTCATAGGAGCATTGATTGAACCTAACTCAAGTCAAACAACATTAATCTACAAAAGGTATGTTCCCACTAAAGCTTTCAAGATACAGTTCAATAAGATAAGACTCTACTAAAGTGTGTTTGCATAGAGACAACATGAGAACATAAAAGAAAACGGCTTTAAATAAACACAGTGGAAAACAGGCTTTAAGTCAATGTCACTAAGTCATGCATCAGGTCTTCAATAACAAGACGTTGTTGGTCTTGTTGGAGTCATTTGAAACAAAAGTACTGGACACATAGCTTCACAGAAGCTTTGGCAAAAAAAACAAAAAAACAATTGAAAACAAAAGAGCTACACAGTTTAGCAAAGCATAAAATATGGAAAGGTTCACAAAAGCTACCACGACCACAAGTCTATAAAAGATTACTTACAAAACTATACAGATGGAGGTAAGGGTGTAACAATGTGTTAGGCTTTTCCGTTGTTTTGACCCTGTTTTCTGTTCAGTGTGCTTGTGGACTCTTATTTTGATATGTTCTGGTCTGGTTCTGTTCATTTGTCACGTGTTTTCGGTTCTCACCTGTTTTCCCCAGCTGCCTTGAGATTCCCCTAGTTGTGTTGTGTATTTAAGCCCGTGTCTGTCAGTGTATCCTCATGTGTCCATCACCTCATGTTTGCACCTCATTTTGCCTTGATTCCTGTTTCTGTTTTTTCACGTGCCTGTAGACTACGGCCCCCATGCCTGGTTTTTGTATCGCATGGATAATAAAAGTATCGCATGGATCCTGCATCTGGTCTCGTGCTCTGAGGTAGCTCCGGGTTGGGGTTTAGGCACCCCTCCCGTGACACGATGTGTCATGCTAACTGATGTGCGTAATCTTTCTTTAACTGGTAGCTACTTTAGTTCCGGGTTAAACTGACAACTGGGCAAAAATGCGAACAAATAACACTGCGATGCATCACAAATTTGAGCCAAATGCAGTGATTCTTATTCACAATTTCAAACATCGCTCTGCTGAATCCAATTACACAAGACAAGCAATCACCTTCAAAGATTAAATTACTTTTGATCAACTCTCAGCAGTAAATAGGGGAGTAAGCAAGTTTTTAAACCACTAAAATAATTCTGTTAGAACATGTGGATTCACAAACATCTCATTTAATCAGGAACATAATCACAACTGAGTGTACACAAGCTACATTAGTGGACAGGAAACTGCAGCGGGAGTTAAGACCGATAAGATGAGGAATTGTTTTCCAAAGAGTTATCCCAGAGCTTTATCCCAAGCTATCCCTGGGTTATAACTGATGACAAAACAGCCTTTAACTTAATCCACATTTGTTTCATAACAGACGTGTATGTATTCCTAAGCATCCATCATTTTCCTTTAGTAATATTTAATTACTGAAGATTTCTGAGCATTTGTTGCAACACGAACCTAATATTGTGAAGTAAATCCTTACAGACGTGCAGCCCTTTTGGAAACATGAACCGAATCTTGTGTTCACAGTACTGGGTTTGCCACACTCCGATCAGACATGTGCCCTTTCATATGACTGCCTGTTTTGCATTGTGCAGCTTTTCCTTTCAGAGGCCCCAGGTGGTTGGAGGAAAGTCCTTTAAGTAGAAACGCTGTGGGAATAGCTGCTACAAACATCATCGAAAGCCACAAAAGTCAGCACACTTTTTCTTGCACTTCTCCCGCCGTGGTACATGCAGGCTAAACTGATACAGGAGAGCATTTGCACTGTGGGCACACCAGGACCATGTACCTAATGCTGCAACAGAAAAACATTCCATTTATAGTATTGTCTGATACCAAGCACTGCTTAAATCACATTCCTTTTTATCAGCGCAAGAATCAATCGTGAAAAAATTCATAGGCAATCAGCACCATTCCCTAATAGAGATAAAACGTAAAGTACATCCTGTCCAGCTCTGCTCAGCGTGCCAGAACTACTAATAGCACAACTATGACTGGGATGCACCTTTCTTGCAGGTCTGAAAAGAGATGAGATTAAACAGAACGCACTAAAGAATCACTGGAGGCTCCGGAATAGGCTGTTTATTTTAAGAAAAGAACATTACTGAAAGTGGCTTCATTTCCTCTTTGTGATTACAGACCTCGGGGCTTCGCTTCTGCTTTTAAGAACAAAACAGCTCAGTTGCGTCTGCACGAGACGGCTTTATGATTTTGCTTTTGAGATCATAATATGGTCATTTGATGATATCATGTTATGGTCCTTGTTTTGATTTCACAAGATGGGATTGGTTATTACTAAACAAGTCACCCAACAATGACCATTAACAGCCCTGACAAACACCAGCAACTAGTACCACTTTAGAATAAGACTACCCTAATAAGTGGTTTATAATCAGGTTATTAAATTGGTTGTGGACCACACATTGATCTAGGCTTGCTATTCGGGAAGATCTGGTGTTTTAATGGTTGCAGCATGTTAGTTAATACCTGATGGTGTTGACAGTTTAACATTCTGCCTGAGAAAGGGACAAGATAAGTGTAGCTAGCAAGATCTGAGATTTCGCCAAAAAGTGAGCCTGGATCAATCACTTGTAACTACTTTATGACTGCTTATGATGATATATAAACTGAAACCCAAGTAAACAACATGATTATAAATCATTTATAAACACTTCAAAAGGGTAGTCTTATTGTTAAGGGTTACCCAGCAACTTGTACTGGCAATAGACCTTTTCCAGGTTTAGTTGTTATCCAACTGAGGACAACAAACAAATAGTCGTCTTACTCTGAGATCATTTATACTTTAATGGCAATTGTCTGGGCAACTGTAAAAACTAGAGAAGTAGAAGGCAGTGAAATGTGGACTGAAGTGCTGCTAACACTCACTATTAAAACTTCCAGAACAGTGAACACTTGTGTCTCTTCATCCCCTTAGAAGGAGAGCAACCTGATCTTTGATTCTCACTAAGTGGCACCACATTTCAAAGTTACCTGTCCTACTAACCCTCAGTCTAAAACCTTCTCACACACAGACATGCGCAAACACACTCATACACAAACAAAGACCACACACTTTCCTAGACACTAATGGTACATCAGAGACAGAATTTTGTGGGTAACAATCGAGTTCAGACAGAATTTTGTGTGTTATAGTCGAGTTCAGACAGAATTTTGTGGGTTACAGTAGAGTTCATACAGAATTTTGTGAGTTACAGTCGCGTTCATACAGAATTTTGTGAGTTACAGTCGAGTTCAGACAGAATTTTGTGAGTTACAGTCGAGTTCAGACAGAATTTTGTGGGTAACAGTCGAGTTCAGACAGAATTTTGTGTGTTATAGTCGAGTTCAGACAGAATTTTGTGTGTTATAGTTGAGTTCAGACAGAATTTTGTATGTTATAGTCGAGTTCAGACAGAATTTTGTGGGCTACAGTAGAGTTCAGACAGAATTTTGTGAGTTACAGTTGAGTTCAGACAGAATTCTGTTTGACAAACGTCATTTAGGCAGAATTTTGTCACTGTGTCGGTTCAGGCAATATTTTAGTTACTACAGCGGAGACGGCACTTTTGTTGGGCTGCAGTTGGGTCGGCTTTTGGGCTGTGTTTGGGTTTGGTTAAAAATCTCAAGCCTGAATAAACTATAGACACACACAGCCTTTCGCTATGTGGCCGACAGCAGAGGCCGATTAAACAGGAGGAGGAGGAGGAGGAGGAAGTCCCCGTCTCTCTAAATCAGCATCAGAGCTGCTCAGCCAGCTGTCTGACGAAGACCAAATGAAGCAGAAAGACCCATCACAGCACAGCTATGGCACACATTCAGTTATGGGCACAGACAGACATGTGTTTATGTGTCTTCCCAGACAACATCTTTAAAAAAAAAAAAAAGTACTAGAGATATTGGCTTTAGTAAGGAAGATGGAGGTGATCATTGCGCCTGCCAGTATTGCTCATCAGAGTATCAACAAATCCACAGCCTCAAGCTGCAATTAAAGCAGAAACTGACCTACAGCTGCACTGCAAACAGGAGGTACTGATTTTCAGCTAGTGGGATAAATATGCAATTTTAAAGGGCTCAGACTCTCCATCCATTCTGCACTATACCCGTAACCATAACAACAACGAAAATAAAGGACATTAGGGGTTTACAAGAGATACTGAGTGACATGGATGACATGGATTTGTTTTTCATAATTTTGCTAAATCTTTGTGAGCTTTACTGCTTATTTGTCTCTGTACTGGAATGAAATTTGTACTGAAATTTCCAGGGTTTCCAGAAACCCTCAGGATAATTTACAATTACGTACTCAAGTAAACCCCTGCCGCTGAATCTTCAATATAGTGATAGTGAAATCAGGTTCCCACGGTCCCAAACTTGAAAGATCTCCTTTTCCAGTAGTGCAGGCTGTCTTGGTTTTGACAGTTGGCGTCTTCCTTCAGGCTTTTTTCAATATAGTGCGGCTCCACGATCTCACCATCAAATCAAATCATTAAATGAACTATGATTGCACTCACTTACATAATTCTGGGTATGTTGCAATCCATTTTGCAATAATCCACCCAAAGCAATTTCAGGTGGGATTAATCCAGATCTGCTTTCCTGGTTTTGTATGTGATAAAAATGATTTTAGAAAAGTTTGAAATAAATAATATATTTTGGGCGAGTATTTTGTCCAGATACACGGAACAAGATGCCATCATCTATTATGCAACACATCAAACCATCCCGAGCTCTAACTGCAAATGTCCTGAACCCAATGAAACACTCAACTGGTATCACAGAGAGGAATTCCATAAAAACCTTAAAACATCTCAATATGAAATGAAACAAAAAATTAGCCATTTTACTACTAATCAAACACCAAATTACAGTCATGTTAAAATTGTTTACTGTACTTCACTATTAAACTGTTTCACAGACAATAAAATAACCTATTTTGAGAATATACATTCAGCTGTAAAAATATAAATATATTATCTAAATATT
>JBBPDB010000036.1:1343091-1357269 GCA_037974465.1 Brachypetersius altus | reverse complement strand
ATCAAATTCCTTGTATGTGTTCGCTCACATACTTGGCCAATAAACGCGATTCTGATTCTGATTCTGATTCTGATTAGGAGTCACAACCAAAAAAGAAATCACCAATTGTTTCATCATTGTCGTCTGTCGTCAGGGACAGCACAAAATTATCCAGCGTATACTGCGCATTAAAGACCAAATATGGAGCAAAACGTCGCTTTTTGTGCGTGACAGTTTGAGTGCAGTTCTTACTAGTATATCATTCCTGAAAATAGGTCTCAGCTGCAGTTGCCTCTCTATTATAATAAGCATAAAAGCCCAAAAGCACCAGTGCAGCGTCACAAGCTCTAATTGGAAAGACTTGCAATTCTTGGAGGAAAAGACTTATAAAGAACTGAACTGCTAATGAGGTCATTAAAGTTGAAGCAGGGCACCATTCTTCCTCAGACTGGCGTAAATGGGGGCAGAGGGATTAGGGATAACACAGAGATAAGACCAGGCCTTTTGTTAGCTGAGAAGTTTACTGCAGAGAGACCTTTGCTATGCTCTGTGTAGTTAAAAGTGAGCCTTTCTTGAGCCTTGGCAAGCTCAAGGGTTATTGTCTACTGAGTAAATACGAAAACTAGAGCTATTCTCGAAAACTTTATGGATCCCAATGGAAGTAGAATATGTTACAACTGCGCAGACAAAGAGACAAGTACAATATAAAATATAATGTCTAAATAAATCCAGTAAAAAATCTGTAGAAAACCTCTATATGAGATACAAAATGCTATATGCACAAATGCTGGCTATAAGTGAATTACTAATAACATAAATAGTATCTAGGAGTATGTTACTGCACATTGTGGAGATCAGTAGTAGAGAAGTAATGTTGAAACAAGGAATAATATTGCACATGGCAAGAATATTGCTTGTAATAATAAGATATTGCACCTAATTGACACATAATATAAAATAAAAGGTCAAAAATAAAACTCTTGACTGACTCTTACTGTGGTCAGTGAGGGGGGTGGGGTATAAATACTGTAGACAAATTACTGCTAAGTAGTTTACTATTAACACAGATAGTGGTTTGGAGTTCTTCCCTATACCAAGTCCGTTGTTGCACGTAACAGTGATGAAAGTAGTGATATGTGCAGAGTAATGAACAGAGACATGGACAGAAATAAAATGCATTAAAATATATGAAAAGTGTAATATTCAAAATGCATTCTCTCATTGTTAAACAGGGAAGCACAAGTTCCTCTTTTGATTATTCCTTCCTCCCAAGATTTCTTCCTCCAGCTTTTGGAAGCATTCCCTCACCTCTGTTGTCCTTGCCTCTCTAGGGGCTCGAGTCCAGATTCTATAAAGCTGCTTTGTGACAACATCAGCTAAAAGAGGCATATAAATCCTGTTGTTACTGTTACTGCTGTATTTTCTCTGGATCAAGAGTTTGTTCATTATTCTCCAGAACAGGCATGTCAGCGTGTACATAAATGGACTGGAAAACGTGTAAAATACTACACTGTTTGAAACTACTAGTTTTTTAAAACACTTTATATTGTACCACTCTCACCTCATATATTTGAATTAGTTTAGTTATTTTACATTCTACTAAATAGTGACCTTTCAGAACATACTGGGGACCCCATCATTTGCATCAGAACCCAATCTTCATTTATACATACAGTATATGTCCTGAATACTAACTTGTGCTTGTTTAGATGGTGGCATTGTCTGTTCTTTAAAAGAGAGGGTGTTAAGAAATATGAAGCCTTCTAAGACTAAGGGCCAAGCTACTGGGGCAAAAGGTTTGCTTGGGCTGCTTGGGCTGTCATTTGCAGCTTCACTTTTATTCACTGAAGAATGTGCAGCTGTGGATCAGCAAAAGCAGGCCATGGCTCTTCCGAGAAGTACACCTCCCCCCCCCCTTATGCCAAATGTAGTCAGCTTGCCAAGACACATTTAGTGTCCATCTCATTTAATTTTCTGCTGCTTATTGTGCAGTAACCTAATGCTACTCAGATGTGCAATTTCTTATGGGGTTTAAAACTTTATGTGCGATATATTATTATTCATATGTGCAATAGCCTTACCAATTCGTATTGGGTGCTAAATCATTATCATTATGTGCAATATCTTATTACTATGTGCAATAGTCTTACCATGTACAATATCACTACTTTTGTCAGTATTACTGTCACGGCGTGTGTGGGAAGGGAAAGGGCAGGACGCTGAACTGGGGAGAACAGACAGTCTTTCATAAACACAGGGAAACCCCGACTCAGGGGAACACAATAACACAACTGAAAACACACGATGGCAGGACTCACGCAGGCAGCAAAACGCAGAAGAAAAACAAACACCAGGCTGTAGAAGCAGAATAGGGAAACTGAAAATCAGCCGCTGCAGGGCAAACTTTGGGATTCAGGGAAAACCAGCGCGAGCCTGAAAAAGACAGAAACAAGCAAACATTAGACACAGCACAAGCAAGGGGAACACACACGCATGGGAGTGAAACCAATACTGGCATGCAGATCCGGAGTTGGACTGGCCTACATATAGTGCGCGGGATTGAAAACAGGTGAGCCAAATTAAGTGGGGAAGCAGGTGAAACGCAAATCAAACGGGGCGCGATACAAATGAAGCTGGGAACCTCAGTAGGGGACTCGGGAGGAAAAGAAGGGCAGACACAGGGAAAACTAATATTCTGGGGAATGTGAACGAGACAGACGGGGAGTGGGCGGTGCGACCGTGACAATTACTTATCTACTACTGATCTCTACTATGTGCAATATCGACTCCACTATTTGTGTCAGTAATTCACTTAATTGTAAGTTATTTATCTATAGTATTAATGCTGGGAATATGGTATAGTGTATTTTGTATAGGTTTTGCCCAGCAGTTTTTAATTTGACTTTTATTTAAGCCATGTCCACTCCTCGTGGGGGATCCCGCGACATTTCCAGGCCAGTCGATTAGTCTCCAGAGGTTTCTTTATTCTGTTTCACATTGGAATTACACAAGCTGAAATAGCTAATGAAAGCCCATCCATCCATCCATCCATCCATCCATCCATTATCTACCCCTTTTTCCCGCACTGTCATCCAAACCCTTTTTTGGCGTTTAACTGAAAGGGGAAAGGTTGTCCCAGTACTGGGATTTTGGTTTCAGTGCAAATATTTCTTTTTCATCCATACAAAACTATTCATATGCAGGACAAATACCATGTCTGCCTGGAGCTGGTTTGTTTAAATAAAGAATTAAAAGTATTGAGAGTACTGAAAGTTAGAGTATGAATGTTTTGCCAAACTGCAGTGACACTCTACCATAGGGTGGGGGTGGGGGTGGCGTTTATTTACACTGTAGTATTCAGGTCTGCAGCTGCATTCAGATCATGCCTTACAGTAACACTATTTTCTCTCATAATTTCAGTTCTAAAACTACACTCCTTGCATTTATTGGACTGAATGTTGACACAGCAGAATATCTGCTATTTCTCAGAGCCAGAAATTGCTTATGCAACAACTGCACAGACACACAGTATAAGCCAAAATAAAACTCTCCAGAAAAAAAAACCCAAAAAATGCTTAGTGGCAAATACACTATGCTGTGCAAATAACTTACATATAAAATTTGCTGGGCCCCAGATAGAATTACAGAGATTTAGAGTGTTTACATCTGCTGTGGAGGAGCTGGTGCAGTGTTTGCATTGTGGTCACAAGTTCCGTGTCGGTCTAGCAGAGCAGGGGAGTTCATGTGAAGGTCAATTCTGCTTCAGAACTGAGAAGCTGTTGCTGTTCTTGTATGGGTTTGTTTACAGATATGCATACTACCCATGTGGGGCGGCCTTCCTTTCACTGCTACAGTGGAGGAGAGAGTGCTGAAGATCTGTTCAAGAGTAGTTAACTTTATATAAGTGAATCGTAATTTTTGTGAGTCCTGCATCTTTAAGCTCCCTTTTGAGCTGAGATCAGCCTACACACACTATATTCTGACTGTCTATTAGTAGCTTGCTGGCATATTGCGAAACTAGTGTTGGACTTAAACCATGCAAGGGTGTGGAAATAACTGACTCTGAATGATAAGAAAGCCTCTAGGTGTGTGGGATTGTTAAACGTGGCTGAGGCAAGAAGTAAAATATTGTATGTCATTCACATCACATTGTGTGGTAACTAACATTAGTTATAGGTTTGGGCAGAAACAATTAAGAAAAGTGACTTAAGGACATATAATCATTAGCCTCATACAACTGCTTTTAGCAGCACCCGAGAGACAAGCGTTCATCCTAAGTTCGTATTTACAGAATCTAGGTTTGAGCCTATAGTGTGACAGAGCCAGAAGCAACCGAGGCGAGGAAAAAAAAAAAAAGCTGAATGAAGAAACCTCAGGAGGAACCAAGTCTCTAAAGGGGAACCCATCCTCCTCTCGTCAACCTGGAGAGAGAGAGTCTCTGGAAATAGCCAACAATAGAAGGATTTTGTGTTCAGACTTGATCATTGCTGAACTGTTAGCAGTCTATGATTGGGAGAGTAGGTGCAGAATCAGTAGAGGTAGTTTTGTTGGAGTCTGTGTAAGGAGTAGTTTGAGAGACTCTAGTCCACAGCACCAGGAACAACAATCTATACCAGGGTTTTTGAACAGCAGTCCTTGAATGGGGGAGGAGCACATGGGAAGTTGAAAGCAGCCAAACACTTGGGCAAGAGACCTCAGGAATTATGGGATGAGGTTGAGACCTAGGGTCCCTGATCAGTTGGACTAAACAGATGGGCGACAGACATGCATGCTCTCCACAGGAGGCAGCCTTCATTTCACTGACTGTTCCAGGCAGGACATCTAATCATTAACCTCACACTACTGTTTTTAGCACAACCTGAGAGCTAAGCTTTGGCCTTACCTTCTTTTGATCAAAGTGTTATGGCAACAGGCCATGCTCAGCGTTTCTGTTTGGGCACTGCAGGGTCTCGACGATGTTACAGGAGAGCCTCTGACCCAGAGGGAAGACGACACACCTGAAACAGTGACCCGCAGACTGAAGGCCTACGAGTACCAGACTGAACCGGTTCTGGAATATTACAGGTAAACAGGCCATGGATACTGTCCCTCATGAGCTTCATGCAGATTAGTTCAAATTACTGTTCACAGTCCCAGATAGTCTTGTGTGTTTTTCCAGTAATAAACAATTGTATTTATCTTATACCCAAGTACAGTAAAAACAATGAAACAATATAAACTATATATATAATGTATTATAAAAATGGTATAATAATGGATAAGAATGAATAGAATAATGAATAATAAAGTTAGAAGAATCCATTAATGTGGTACAAAAGAGGAGTTTTTAGCACTGATCTTCTCTGAAGCAAGCGAGGCCCTTAAATGTTCTTAAATGTTTTGTAACTTTCCAGACTAGTTTTTGCTGCACTCTTATAGGAATTCTAGCTGCTTAGTCACTTCTCTGCACCTTTTAGCCTGCATTTCCTATTGCTGGTTTTAAGTGTAGATTCAGTAGGGCTTGCAGTAATTAGGCCTGGGCCTTACTATTCTGATTCCTGTTCTCCCGTCCAAATTTGGCTAACTGGTTTATTTAAGTAACTAAGCTATTATTCTTAGTCTAGTCCAGTGGGTGTTGATGTAAAACTGTACTTTGTGTTTACCTAAGTCGCCTTTGGCTTGTATACAGTTTGAAACAATGTGTGAATGTATGAACAAAAATGCTTACCAGATCAATTTCTCCGATTTGATTGGCCAGGCCATGTTTGCAACCATTGTGCATGCACACACACACACACACTTTCACCATTATGTTTTTTGGCAGCCACAGCCTATTATAGTCAGTCAGTTAAGTCAATTAACTATACTGCTTAGTGGAAGAATTGCCCCTCATGAACATTGATTTACCGTGTTGTATTTTGTCTTTTTTGAGGGTGTGTACGTATAATATATTTATATACCTTTTCATCAACTCAACAGGAGTAAAGGAGTGTTGGAAACTTTCACTGGGACTGAAACCAACAAGATATGGCCTCACATTCATGCCTTCCTCTCCAAGAAAATCCCACAGACCCAGCAGGCTAGAGGACACGTTTAGATCTCATAGCCTCTGGACGCGTCCAGCAGCAGAAACCAGCCTGAAGACCACAAAGTGCTGGCTACTGCAAAGAGCCTTATTTGTGGATAAGTACTGTAGAAGAGCCTCCGGACTGTCTCTGGTGTGCACAAACCTTCCTGAGAAAGGGAACAAAGGGCCAAACTGAAGCTTAACTGGTGGAACTGAGCTTCAGCTTTAAGTGGCCAAAATTTGTATTAATGTGAATCTCTGTGGTCTTAACAGCAGTCCTACCTTTTCCACTCTTATCTTAAAAAATGCCTTGCATTGATACATTGCAAAGCTCTACCACACACTGCCTTAGCATCCCCTCCCTTAAGGTGCAATAGATCAAACGTGGGCTTCCGGGTGATTTACGTGATAGTCTTAAGAGGATTTTTTTTATCTTTGAAATATATGTTTTATCTATTTTAACAGCCAGGGTTTGTAGAATGTAATTCTAGTGCTGATAATTAGTGCACTAAAAGCTAAATCAAGTATTTTGATTTTAAAGTGATTTGTTTTTATATGTGGGCTTTTAGTTTTGGAGCATGTTCTTTTATTCATATCTGCTGTAATAACCAGTAGCCATCAGTAACGCAGTACAGCAATACATCTTTATTGTCAATAAGCATGAAACTGTTGCCGCTGTAAAATTGAAGACCAGTACAGAAATGTGCAGGATTGTATTTTTCATGTATTTAGTCAAATGAATTTATTTGAAGTCACTCCCATGTTTGTAAAGACCATGACTCCAGTCTTATTTCCTTTGAGTTTTTAAATGATTTGCACATATTTAATGTCTATTTTTACTAAGGAGCATACCAGATTCTTCCCAAATCAAGTTATTTTATATCAAATGACACAAATGTTTTAACATTTTAGAAAGGTCACTGACATTTATTGCTGATTCGATGCTATTGTATTAATTGAGAAAGAAAATAAAAATACATGTTGAAATATAGAGTTAAATCGTGTTTGATTGATACGCAAACTGCCCACACCTAACTATGGCCTGCTACATACAAGAATCCTTCTGACTGACCTCTTCCTAGCCTTGAGCTGTTAAAACAACCATTTTTCAGTTTGTTGCATGCATAGCTTTGGTCAGTAGTCTTGAAACCAGGGCTTTGACAGATTAAACCTAGTCTTAGGACTTAACTGCACATTCACTCTGGGCTTAGGCCTGGAACTGATAAATCTGTCCCTGGTATGCAGTAATCCTTCAGTAATTGTCAAATTATTCATGACCTCAGATGTGTCCAAGCATAATTGGAATCTGTGGCCAGAGATGGGACTGGGGTGTGGTCATGGACATCTGTTTGATCTAGTAAATATATCTAATATTTCTCCTTTTTAGACTGTTGTAAGCATATTATAAGACCTGTTCTACTTATTTTTAGATCTTGTTTGATGTCCCCTACAGGCAAATCATTTTAAAGAAATGCTTTTAAACAAGAAGGTCTACAATCCCATTTAAACACAAGACATAATTACTTAAATATGACCCTTTCTCAAAAATGAGAATGAAATACTGACGGAATTCTCAGACCAGACTCCTTAGGCCTTTGTGGGTTGAACACAAAGTGAAAATAAAGAGCACAATTGTTACTTCATGTTTGAAGAGAGCTGCAATACCAACAGTAGCAGGAAAAGCAAAATGAAGCAAATTCTGGATGAGACATGGAGCCCACTTAGCTTAAATACAAATGCAATCTTTATTATTTGGCGGGAAAACGAACAGCACAGTCTCGTAGTCTGAAAGCAGGCTGACTCTCCAAAGTGACAAGAAGCCAAAAAGTAACAGGAAGGACTGTTTTCAGTCCTGCTTGACTGCCGTTTCCTGCATGACTTCCTTTTTCCCGTTGTCATAAAAGCAGCTGTTCTGAACAGGTAGAGGGCTCAGAACCGTCACGCAGCTTTCATAAAGTTCTTCAGGCTTTAATCCAAAGGTTTCTTTCTTAATTCTGATGCATGTAGCGTGCTGTGATTAGCATCCAATGTTAAATGCTTCCAGAAGTGTGGTGAGAGTGGATAAAGTGGTTTATGGCCCATGTGCCACTTTGCATAGGTCTAAAATCATGATCCATATGCTGGGTGAAATGTACCGTAACTAGGGCCCAGTGTACTTCCTGCACCTTTGGCGCAGAACAGATAACAAGCTAAGTGAGATCAACAACTGTAATCAACACGGTTCATGCTCTCCAGTGACTCGGCAGTTTCTAGGCCTATGCAGCAGCTAGCATTGAAAGTGAGAATACTGCATTTGAAACATCCTTGTTTTATAGAAACAACATGTTTAGATGCTGTAATACTCTTATCAGACCTGGGCCTTTTTCTTGGGTCACTGCCTGGATAAATACTAGCAAAACGGCTCTATATTGTACCCAAAAAGGTCCTAGCAGAACACTTTTTGGTCATATATAATTTTTATATATGTAATGCTCTTATATTCTTTAATGTTCTCATATATTTAATGTTCTAAAGTATTTAGAACAGGTTTTCCATCAGAGCAGAACTTGTAGTTGTGGCCTACACAGCAGTGGGAATAGAAAACCAAATCTAGTCCAGGACTAGCCTTAATCCCTCTCTGAGAATCCATACTTCACCCCTTAAGCGGTTACTATGCGATTTGATCTGCTTGAATTTGGCCTACACGTTGCCTTTTATACACCATGTGCTATATTAAATGCTAAAACGAGCAATTCTTTCAGATGGTGTTTTACAGCTGTGGTAAAAGAAAAAATGTCAGCTTAAGCTTAGTTTAGGAAGAGGCCCTCTCTTTCCTTCCATACAATATCAGGCCATTCTCTTCATCCAGTCTGATTTGCTTGGTGCGGAGACGTGTCTAACATTCTCATGCTTACTGATGGCATAAAATGAATAAAAACAAAAATAATACAGAAATTCTCATTCATGCTTCCATTTCGGCTGGTTTTACCTCATCGTCACTACGGAAACGTGAAAAAAAAACCCAAAACCTCTTCCTATCATGTTTTTATCCAACCAGTATAAAGTGCAACACACATTTAAGCGTGGATACAAAAGAGAAAACCAAAAATAAAACCTCAATCTCTGAGCGCAGCCCTTACAGCTTTCCTCCATCGCCCCCTCCCCATGCTTTGCTAGAATAGAAATTTCCAAAGAGGGTTATGGGCCGTATTCCTACACCTATTCCGTCACCAGGAGACTGCTGATCCACAAGCAACGTTTGGCAGAAGAACACACACCAGGGTCAGTTTGCCTGTACAGATTGTGAAGGCAGCTTCAGCCGGAGAAAGCTTAAGGATCCGCAGCCTCTTTTATGCCCTCCAAAAGCCTGAGCGTGGCCATGAAGAGAAAGGTTTAGTGTGTGGGACGAGAGTGCTAGGAAGTTTCCATCATTCTGAACTCCTCTGTTTCTGAGTCCTCCTCCTTGGGGCCTCTTCCGGGATGCGTCCACAGGCCCGCCTCCAAGCACCGCTTTATATGGTACTCCGCCACCTAGTGGAAGAGGGAGAGATATAGAAAATGACTGATTCTTCAAAGAAATGTGTGGAAACAGGGTTAAGGGGGTTGAATCGTTTCAAAACAAAACTGAACTGTCATTCAGTGAAGTCTACACTAGACGAAACAGAACTGAGACACATTATGCTGAAGTTGAGATCAGACTGTTGAGAGATTAATGCTCCCTTTAAGCAGATTAGAAGAGTTACATAATCCTTCCTGCCCAGGTCTCTCTCGTCCTCATTGGCTTTTAGAGATCTCAGCTCAGTCGCATATCTCTGCGGCGAAGTGTTTCAGGACAGAACAGGCTGTAATTTTCATGACCAGACATGTGTGAAGAGACTCTCTCCTTCTTTAAGGCAGCAAGCTGAAACCTTGAAACCACTGAAGAATATCCCTTTAACCATTTAGTAACCTACTTTCATTACATTTGCCTTTATTCATTTAAACTCTAATTAAAGCACCATTTCCAGTGTGGCCCATTTCCAGGCAACTGACTGGCCCAGCTCTGACTACAATGTATGCAATGTTCAAATACTATATATTTAAAGTATGCATACTGCAACACAAAACATCAGAGCTGAAAATAGAGCAGTTTCAGTGAAAGAAAACAGACAATTCCTTAATCAGTACTGTCATTAACAGTCATGGTTACTGTCTCATGTGGTGATGCCAGTACCTGTGGATTCATGGTGCTAAGAACATTCTGGAGAAACGGCATGTCTTGCAACTGGATACACCTCTTCAGTTCCTGTATGGTCAGAAGTCATAAGGCAGTATAGCTGTTACTTAAGTGAGTATGAATGATAACAGTAAGGTACCACAAAGCAGCATAGCAGTATAGGAGAAAAACAGATTTGAGCCATATAAAGTGAAATCAACTTCTCTTCTGCCACATAACAATGAAATGTATATTGTGTGCTGGAGAAAACAGTTGAATAGCACAAACAAGTCACAATTAGCAAAAAGCCCACGCTGTAACACAAGTCCCAAGAGGAAATGTTGTCATGGATGTTGGCGAATACATCCCAGGCTGCAAATCTGCCTTAGTACAGTCCCAAGATGCATCTCTGTACTGGATGTTTACTAATAATAGAAACTTACAGGAGGCAGAGACTCTAGGACCTCTTTGGGGTCAAGGTGGCAGCTGGTTGGGGTGCACTGCTGCTCTGGTCCCTTTGGGGTGTCCACTTTAGACTTCATGGCATATTCCCTTACTCTCTGTTTGAAGGCCTCTAGTTCAGTGTGGAAGACGTCCAAATATCCTTCCTGCCCGGCCTTTAAGAGAAAAAAGGGAAAAACATTATTTAGGAATATAGCAGTTGCATAATTTGGATTTAGTTCTGTTCCAATGCCATCTAGTGGTCACTTAGACCCATTACCTGGTGCAGTTGATTTTAGAAAACAAATCTTTGGTTGTTTTTGCTAGATGGGTAAATTTCTATACATTTAGATAAACTCTTAACCAGGAATAAATGATAAAAGTTCTATGTTTACTGATCAGGCAAGGTAAACATTCTCCTGGCATGTGCTGTGTTACTGCAGTGAATATATTCCCATGTCATTCACACTGGACTGATGAGCCTACAGTAGCATTTGTGTGTATGGTGCAGTGTGTCGCAGTGGCGGTGCAGTGGCAGTGACTGCGTCTTACTTTGGCTTTCTGGAAGAACTGACGGAAGCAGCCACGTGGATCCTGCTGCACATTGCGTGCCATTTCCAGGATAAATTGCATGGCAACAGCCTGGTGGGCCACTTGCTCCATCAGAGCCTCTTTCTGTGTTCAGGAAAGAGAGCAAGAGCGCGTGAGTGAGAGACATATGCAGTCACCATCTCACCAACAGAGCAATAACAAACCATAGCAACATCCATGCTGGGGGGATTTAGCACTTCGGCCTAAAATGAATTTGTTTCAGTGCAGTGAATATAAAATCTCCCAATCAGAACACCCAGCCTGCTGAACCAACAGGTCTGAGAGGTCTTGAGAACATGACAGAACTTGCTTTAAACATCAAAATCTGTAAATGAGGAAATAAGTAAACAAACAGTGGGTCACTGAGTTAAAGGGTTTTAGCCATGTGTTGCTATAGGAACTACTCAATATGAGACCATCACCATTCCATTAATGGTGCCATGTTTATAATGCAGGTGAAAAAGAACTAAGGCAGAAAGACTGTCTTACTTTGTCAGCGTGAAGGCGGAAGCACCACAAGATCAGGTAGTTGGCCGTTTCCTCGCAGATGAGATGGGGAAACTGGGCTAGAAAGTGTTGACTGTCATCCCATCTCCGCAGCATGCCTGCCAACAGAACAGAGAAAAGAGTAGCGTGTCAAGCATAGCGCTAGTCTTGCCAAGGTATTTGGCAAAGACAACAAAATGAAATGATATACATTTGCATGCAAAGTAACACTCCCAAAGATAGTGTTTAATTAAATTACAGAAAAAAACACACTTATCCATAGAATGTATGTGCAATTTCTTGTGAAAAGTCAAAAACAAAAAATCTAAAATACGCCAAAATGTGTTTGCACAAGCCACAGTTTATGCCCCCACCTAATTATTCAGCAAATACAGTAACCCCTCACTTTTGCGTGCATCAGCAGTCGCAGATTCAGTCCAACACAGATTTTTTTCTGAGAACTGAACTGATAATGGTACGTGGAAATCCCCACAATAACGAGGAAACTGCAAATATCCTCCACCTTTTCTTGCATTTTTGTGGCAAAAAATATAATATTTATTCTGAATGTTTTCACACAAGGGGACTCAGGCTGTAGCCGACCTGTAAGCACTTTTTTCGACTTCCACACCAGGGTTGAGCCCCCGCACTCCAAATGCGATTTCTCCGCGGTGCAAGCACTCAGACACTTCAAAATCCACACTTTGATTGATCTCTAGGAGACCTCTCCAACAAGCCCTCGCTTATATTTTCAGCCCCAGTAGATAAGGGGTTTTTCCCCAGAACTGTTCACCTCGTCATAGTGTATATTTTTGTCCCACAACCTTCCAAGTTGCATATCTTGGCGTGGAAAGCACTCTGATTTTTTTATTACTGTACAATAAATTACATTTACATGCATGAAATATGGGAGCATATTTAGGGTTTACGCTATAAAAATAATGTTTTTCTCTATAAGCGGGTGCTCTTGGAACGTAACCCCCAGGAAAAGCAAATAGAAAGAGCAAGAAGAGGTAAATGTTTCTCTTTGAGATTTGGCAAGGCATATAATTTAATCAGTATATGATGTCAAGAAAGAGGAGTATATGATCACTCCTCACTTACTATATTGAAGATTAGGTCACTTACCAAAATGCTTCAAGTGTTGCTCGTTCCGTTGGACGAAGGTTAAACTCTTGTCACAATCAGCTTCAGTCACCTTTGATTGGTCGTTTATGATACTCTAGAAAGTTTAAAATCATTAGTATCCAGCTATTAATTGGTACATAACTTAATTATGTAAACAGTGCCAGTCTTAATGGCTCAATATTATTTGTGGTATATTTCCCTTGGAAATTAAATAATTCCTGGATAAAATCCATTCTGAAAACAGTGTCAGCACCATTTAATTTCTAACATATTAGATTATATTAAATGAGAGCAGAACACAAGGAGGCCTTTAGAGCCTTTATTGTTTTGTTTGACTAGGTTGTTACAACTCCACCTTGAAACCAGGTGTATGGAGGACAATGAATAATGTGTAAGTGTAATAATACATGGTTTGAATTCTAAGGTTAAGATTCAATGTGGATTCTGATAAAATACAAAATCGCAATCTTCAGAATTCACAGCAGACCTCAAATGCCAGGCATTTGGGTACAATGTTTTACGTAGCATAAATTTCATCCCCTCCCTTTAGTTACTGTAGTTTCCACAAACAATGGTAAACTGGAGATAAACAGAGTGTCCACAACATAGTTTTGAAGGAATATTTCAGCCACCAAAAAAAATCCAGGTCCTCATTAAGGTGGTGGTGAGTTGTGGATGTGGTTGAGCACACAATTTGACTTGCAGTGAGCAAACAAACAACAACAAAAAAACCCTTCATTTATCTAAACTCTGCTGGCAGCTTTCATACGAGATAGGAGTACTGATACAGAATCTGTTTTTGTGACAATGACCAGCACAAACAAACGAATATGATCCTAGATCTTTTTCAGATCTACAAATTATACCTTTATGAATACCAGCCCTGATGAGGACAGAAATGGTTACCTGTAGCAGTGAAGGTTTGTTGGTCTTGGCTGATCGACTACATTGTACATTTCCTTAAATACTAATGATCAGTTTGCTTAGGTTAATCATCTGTCAAAACACTGAAGTAGTGTTGTCAAAAGACCCAGTACTTCGGTACCAAGTTGGTACTAAAAAATGTAAATGTTAGGGTACCAGGTTTTCTGAAGTACCGGTGGTACCGAGCACCCGGTCAACCCGGTTCTTGTTGCGCTATGTGCGTATTGTGAAGTTGCGTCTTCTTCGTAACAGCACAGAGACATGGCGACCGGCGGTGCTGCTGATGAGGCGGCTCTGAATCCACTTGTTTTAAAGAAAGGGGGAAAGAGCCACGTGTGGAAGTATTTTGTTTTTGCGGCTGATGACAAGGGCAACATCATTGATCACCAGAAACCCATTTGCAAGCGGT